>JZLH01S0446225.1:82065-93912 GCA_001188425.1 Eucidaris tribuloides
CATCTTCTTCCTGGTTTGGTTCCTTGGGCAATTATGAAAATCAGCAATTTAACCCGTTGTCTACGATAACCGGACATACCATGTATTAACTGTATGGGAATACCAGTATTTCAGAGGCAACACATTAACTGGGAATATCTTTAACTCATAAAGGAAATAAATATTGTTTGTATGATGAAAAACTGTATGTACATTTTATTTGATTGTTGAATTTCACGATAACAAACGGGGGATTAAGCATACATAGTTCACATGCTTAAATGTACTTCAGTGATGGTTTCCTTCGAATTAGAGATACATTATAATGGAAGATTTATGCAATTTCAAAAGCGCATTCATTGCTAGTATGTTTGTCATTTGAAGCTGTGTATATTCGTACAGCCTAAACATCAATTGTAAATTTGTTTCAACAATGTTGGCATTTACTTACGTAGAGTGTTATATTCGACGTTACGTACTCATAATACGTTGACGTTGGGTCAAGAAGCTCTTCGAAGAATTCAAAGTTGAATCCGAGATTGTTGATGGTAAAAATAGACGAATCTGGTGGAGGATATTATACAGGTCAAGTTACTTAACAAAATAATGCACACCGTGCACACTGAGTTTATCGAGTATTTATTTTTTTACACATTCTTGTTGTCACTTTGTGAACATGTTTAGATGATAATTGTGTGTGTTAAATCACTAAAAATTGATGTTCAAATACACGTAGTGCCAACAGCTTAAACATACACTATTTAAACTCATGTTTGCTGTCATTGTCAACACACTTTTTACAGTGCGGTTAAATCTAACCTGATCTTAGTTACCAAATTAAGGCACCTTGGAAAATCGTTTGTTGTGGCGACGAAACAAGTTTTCTGAAAAAAAAAACGCCCAGAAGAAGCTTCTTGGAATATTGATATCCATCCTTTTAATCACTTCCATTCCTATCAGATAACTTGAGCCTTTAAGAGATCAAATGGGCTATTAACATTTTGGTCAAACATAAAGATAAAACCACAGTGGTGTTAGGGTCCCTTGATCACCTACAATGTCAGTAACGCACCAAACTGCAAATCATATATAGTTTTTTTTTTCTGGGGTGGTGAGAGGGGGATCACCATTGTGTCTTCCCGTGGACTTCGTTATTATTTATTATTATTATTATTATTATTATTATTATTATTATTATTATTATTACTACTATTACTATTATTATTATTATTATTATTATTATTATTATTATTATTATTATTATTATTATTATTATTATTATCATTATCATTAATATTGCTTCGTCATCATTTCGGATGACAGGGACTAGAAAAGCGAACTTAATCACTGTTATTTCAAACCACTTTCCCTAAAATTGTATACTTGAACGTTAGCATAATGTTTCAAATGTTCATTTATCCATTATGTAACACGGTCGTTAAAAGGCAAAAGAACGTAACTCGAAATTTTCCTATTTTTTGTTAAGAACATATTCTGGCTAATAAAATGCGCTCTTTCTAATAGTGAAAGTCCGCAATCTCCACTCTCAATTATCCCAGAGGTAGAAGGACGTATCTTACACCCTTTTATACAGCTTTGTAATTTCTCAGGACAAAAAAAAAAAAAAAACCCTAACTGAGGTTACTCCCAGAAAGCATTTTGCCGCTGAGATTATCAGTACGGCAAAATAACGTATCTTGACGTACGCGACGCAAGAATCGGCCATCAGCATGGCAAAAGAACACATCCTGACTTGTGTGCCAAGCAAGAGAGTATATCGTCGCGAGGAGATTATCGGTACGGCAAAAGAACGTATCCTGACTTCAGCGACGCAGAATTATGCACACACGTATTTATACATACACATCTACAGCGTATTAAAATTTAGACTTTTTCAGTTTCTTCAATTCTCTAACTTGTTTCTTTAAAGTCGTTTCCATTAAGACAAAAGGAATTGCGTGAAACAGATCTTGTGCGGATTGTTATCTATTGTTTGTTATATTTCATAATTGAAGGTCCTGAGGTAAACATCTTTAATACCGGAGTGATGGCCGAGTGGTTAGAGCGTCCGCCTCACAATCGGAAGGTCGCAGGTTCGAGCCCCGGCCGGGTCATACCAAAAAATGGTACCTTCTGCTTTCTAGCCAGGCGCTCGGCATTTTAGAACAGAGAAGGGTAATAATAACATTTATGTTATGCAGGGCCCGCTGGTAGACCAGTCTTCGTGACTGAAGTGGCTACCCTGGGTAAATAAGACGTTATTATTATTATTATCTATACAATATTAGCTGCTCTATCAGATAACACAAACGAGAAGTTTAAATTCCCACTAAAAAGTGGTAAAAAATGAACAATAAAAATGACTTTATTTCCAAAAGGGGGTAGATCCATTCTAGTTTGTTTCCAAAAGGGGGTAGATCCAACACATAAAAATTAAGCAAATTTAAATAAAATAAATAACAACTCATATATTTTTTGTAAGTGTGGTTTTACATTCGCATTGTGGGATTCTTTGCTTGGTTAAGTTGGTTTACTCGGAAACCTTGCAATATGGATTAATTCAATAAACTCATTTTTCTCAGAATGGTATTGGATCTACCCCCTTTTGGAAATAAAGTACAGTTTGTTTCCAAAAGGGGATACATCCACTTTTTATCAAATTTCATTTTTTTTGTCAAAGTCCATATAATTTTAGCAACTCTATAGGATAACACAAATGAGAAGATGAAATTCAAGCTAAAATTTGTAAAATTGACAACGAAAAATGACCTTTACTTTCAAAATGGGGAGCATCCATTTAGTTTATTTCCAAAAGGGGGTAAATCCAAAAAAAAAATATAAAATAAAACAAATCATTTTTGAAAATTGAAAACTCACAGATTTTTTCTAAGTGTGGTTTTACATTGGTATTGTGGGGTACTTTTTAGTGTTACGACGGTTTTTTGCAGAAACATTGCAATATGGGTAAATTAAAAAACCTAATTTTTCTCAGAATGGTAAAAAGTGGATCTACCCCCTTTTGGAAATAAACTCTTCATATGTATGTATGTGTGCTCAATCCACATTAGAATACTTTGGGAAAGGCATAAAGAAATATCAGGATATTTATCCTTCCAGTAAGAAAACTATCAACTATAAAATCATAACTATAAGATACATGTACGTAATTTGCCATTTGTGTCGAGATACGTACGACGTTCTGCCAAATTTAATCAGTACCCGAGCTGCACAGCCGCGCGTAGCTTGGTCCAGATACGTTCTTTTGCCGTACTGATAATCTCCGCAATGAGGATGCTTGCGCAACGTAACTTAGGTTACGTTCTTTTGGCAAATTAGAATTAAATATATGAATATAAGAACGACCCAAGTCCATGGGAGGTCATTTTGAGTAAATCAAGAAAAACTAAATGTTTGTTAACATTTCCAATAAAATTGTATTTGACTATGATATATAAGACAACATTGTAAATACAAGTTTAATCGTACATTTTTTTAATATCATAATTCACCTTCACGTGATTTGGGGGGGGGGGGGGCTCCTTTTATTTGATGGACTGGGGTCGTTTTTTTAATCATATGGACTTGGGTCAGTCTTTGAATCGTATACATAGTAAGTTTCTATAGTAAATGTCTTCTAAAAGAGAGAGGGCGCTATAATATGAATATAATAATGACCCAAGTCCTGGACTTACGTCATTCTTATATGCATACTAGATTTCACTCCTTTATTTTTGGCACTTCCGGGGTGAATCAAAATTGATCATTTATACACAAGATGAGCCCAAGTATAAGCAACAATTTATTTGATGGACTTGGGTCGTTTTTTGAATTATATGGACTTGGGTCAGTCTTTGAATCGTATACATAGTAAGTTTCTATAGTAAATGTCTTCTAAAAGAGAGAGGGCGCTATAATATAAATATAAGAATAACCCAAGTCCTGGACTTGGATCATTCTTATAGCACACTAGATTGCACTCCTTTATTTTTGGCACTTCCGGGGTGAATCAAAATTTATCATTTATACACAAGATGAGCCCATGTATAAGCAACAATTTCCCATGTTTAACTCAATTTGGCAAGAAATTGGACTTGGGCCGTTTTTATATTCAGATATTCAATTGCTCCTCTGGACAGTGCTCTGAATTGGCAAACAGCTGTATCTTGTGGAATTTGCTCTGAAAATATTTTGTAAGACTACCTTTAGAATTCGACCGCGTTTCAACTATCACACCCAACGGACTGAAAAATGAAAAAGGATGAAACTTTCAAACTGGTTTTTCTCGAAACGTGATATTTCGGGTTACGTTCTTTTGCTTTATTACAGCTGGGGGTGGACAACACATCTTCCTTCTTTCTTTCAGATTATTTAGTAATAACGTTGGCCTGAATTTAGAATATACCAAATAGTTCTGAATTATTTCCCACTTCAGAGTAAGTTTTTGAATTGTTTCTGACTAGAAGGCTTCACAAAAATGATATCCCACAGGGAGTACCATACAGACTAGTGTTTGTCTGTGGAAAAAAAAAAACAGTGGTAGATGTTTGGAGGGAAAGATGTCAAGATTAGCAGAGAATGGAATATAAGTGCGGTAGTATGATATCATATGACATCGCTGTTTCTTGCCAGAGTTATTTCCATTGCCAGAAAAAAAAAACCATAGCGATAATAGCATTTCTACCTTTCATCTGGCAGCTGTCGGGGCAACTGTATCGTACGACATCGTAAGACAGTGTTATCTATCATTAGTCCAAAACATTTATACAGAACTAATGGTAGTGAATCTCATTTGATTTCCTGAAAATTAAATTGTGTAAATAAACTGGTGTAGTGGAGAAAATATCGTTTAAAATCCCGTTATCAAAGTAAATGAGTTCGAGACTCAGTTTTGTTGGAAATATACTGACTGCTAGATTTTGAATTGCATTATTGAATACCCTATACCAATTACTATTCTACCTTCAGACCCTTGGTTTGCATAGGTATTTATAGTTTTAAAATGTAGAGTACATTTAGAAATCATAAATGTGAACCATGTGAATTCTTGCTTTATGATACATTTTATGGGCTAGTCTCATGCAAACTAATATTCATATATTAATAGATGAATATTGAATTCAGTTTATTTATTCTTGCACACAATCTAACTGCACTTAGTGCTGAGTGCATTTTTGCATTCTACATAAATGCTGAGCTTTGAATTTTACAGACATGTCGCTCAACCGTAGCCTACGGGCACGTTAAGAGATTTTGGGTGTGTCTCTGTATGGGAGCAAAAGAGAATTTGTCAAGTTCTGTAAATGCTTACTGAATTCTTTTATAGTTACGTTTGTAAGACATTTTTCCTTCTGATATTTTTTCATACATCGACCCTAACCTCTACCCTTACCCTGACCTTAACCCCAATCCTATTCCTACCCGTAACCCCTTTTCTGATCTGGAAACCCAATGACAACCCTAACTCTTTGTCCTCTGAGATGTTGTCACCCATATGACTTACCTCGAATGAAGATGGCGGACGTTCTCGTTCTTGTTTCTGTTCCATCAAAACCGATTCCCATACAGTAATAGTACCCAATGTCGAGTGGTGCAGCTGATGGTATGACGAGGGTCGGAGAACCGACTGTCTCGGGAATCAAGAGGCCATCTTTGTACCAGGCAAACACGCGAACATTTTCGAAACCACACGTCAGAAGGACTCGTTCAGACAACGAGACGGTCTGATTGGCAGGGTGGATTGTGACCACAGGGGGACCTAATAATAGAGGCATCAAAAGGTTAATCTTTATAGATCACGTTATTAGAACTCCTCTTTTTAGCCATATTATAGTTTTATCCAGATCCAGTCATTTCATCCTCTTTGGGTGGAATGGGTGGAATAAACCCGTTGGAGACGATTTGATTTCACTATAAAAAGCATTTTCCATAGACTACAACACGGGTTGACTCGTGATTTTAGTCTCCAACGGGTTAAACGCATCGAATACAAATCCCATGACACCATTTTGTCTCCGCCAACCGATTTCACAGTGTTTTTTGACTATTGCAAGTGCAAGTTAATGAAAGGAATCTCCATTACATATTTGATATCTATGTGCAAGTAAATAAAAGGAATCTCCATTACATATTTGATATCTAGAAAAAGGATGAAACTTTATTTAACGTGTAACATGATACAGTAGAACTCTGTGGCGGATCGCGCACTGCCGCCTTGCCCGAAAGGGGAACAAAATTACCAGATTATGTGAATTATGTGAATTGTATTAAACGTGTTTATACTTACGTTTTTAGCCTGTAGCTGTGCCAACTGTATAAAACGTATACTATGAGTGGCAGGTCAAACAAATATCAATGATTAAAAATGTTAAATACAAATAACATTTGGGCAATTTCTGCATCTGTCTGTGTAGGTCGTTACATGATGCGTATTACTTCGTGATGTACAATAATAATCAAATATTTCCATAATCAAAACTGCACCCACACGCGAAAAAGATAACTGTCCACCCCTTGATTTTTATCAATCTGCCCCCATTCCAAGCATTACCTACAATGATTACATATGTAATGGATTGGTGGTTCGTTCTGTGGTGGTTGATTCCATTGTTGTAGTTGGCAATGGTGTGGTTGTTTGCTGTGTTTTGATACTTGGTTGTGGTGTGGTACTTGGTTCTGGGGTGGTTGTTGGTTCTGGTGTGGTAGTTGGTTCTGGTGTGGTAGTTGGTTCTGATGTGGTAGTTGGTTCTGGTGTGGTAGTTGGTTCTGATGTGGTAGTTGGTTCTGGTGTGGTAGTTGGTTCTGGTGTGGTTGTTGGTTCTGGTGTGGTCGTTGGTTCTGGTGTGGTAGCTGCTTCTGGTGTGGTTGTTGGTTCTGCTGTAGTTGTTGGTTCAGGTGTGGTAGTTGGTTCTGGTGTGGTAGTTGGTTCTGGTGTGGTAATTGGTTCTGATGTGGTAGTTGGTTCTGGTGTGGTAGTTGGTTCTGATGTGGTAGTTGGTTCTGGTGTGGTAGTTGGTTCTGATGTGGTAGTTGGTTCTGGTGTGGTAGTTGGTTCTGGTGTGGTTGTTGGTGCTGGTGTGGTAGTTGGTTCTGGTGTGGTAGTTGCTTCTGGTGTGGTTGTTGGTTCTGCTGTAGTTGTTGGTTCTGGTGTGGTAGTTGGTTCTGGTGTGGTAATTGGTTCTGATGTGGTAGTTGGTTCTGGTGTGGTAGTTGGTTCTGGTGTGGTAGTTGGTTCTGGTGTGGTAGTTGGTTCTGGTGTGGTTGTTGGTTCTGGTGTGGTAGTTGGTTCTGGTGTGGTACTTGGTTCTGGTGTGGTGGTTGGTTCTGGTGTGGTTGTTGGTTCTGGTGTGGTAGTTGGTTCTGATGTGGTAGTTGGTTCTGGTGTGGTTGTTGGTTCTGGTGTGGAAGTTGTTGGTTCTGAAGTTGGTTCTGGTGTGGTAGTTGGTTCTGGTGTGGTGGTTGGTTCTGCTGTAGTTGTTGGTTCAGGTGTGGTAGTTGGTTCTGGTGTGGTAGTTGGTTCTGATGTGGTAGTTGGTTCTGGTGTGGTAGTTGGTTCTGGTGTGGTTGTTGGTTCTGGTGTGGTAGAGTAGTTGGTTAGGTGTGGTAGTGTTCTGGTGTGATTGTTGCTGGTGTGGTAGGTTGGTCCTTGCATGTGGTAGTTGGTCTGGTGTGGTCCATTGTGTCTGGCTGTGGTAGTTGGTATCTGGTGTGGTAGTTGGTCTGGTGTGGTTGTTGGTTCGTGTGGTGGTTTGTTCTGGGTGTGTGGTGTGGTCTGGTGTGGTAGTTGGTTCTGGTGTGGTAGTTGTGTTCCTGCGGTGTGGTGGTCTGGTCTGCTGTAGTTGTGTCATGTGATGTAGTTGGTTCTGGGAGTGGAAGTGTGTTCTGGAACTGTGGAATGGACAAAAGAAAACGCATCGTAGTGCCTGATTTACTCTCATGATTAATGTACTTCCACTGCCAGATAATGCAATATTACCGTGGGTTGGCTTCGATTAACCCAATTTGACAAATTCATCTCTTACTCATTAAAATAACCTTATCGATGTTCAAGCAGCAAGTCATTACCACTTTTCATCGACTGACAGAATGGCTCCTCCCTTAGAACTCCCTGCAAATTGAATTGAACGCTCATAAGTTCGCTCTTAAAATGAGACAAATCCAGGTAGTCAAATAAGCCTTCTTCCGTTGTAAATAAGAAAGTCAATTAATATGGAAAATCACATTGGAATATTAATGTGTCAGACTTTAACTAATCCATAAAATCAATTCATCCGATGGTTTGTATTTTTGTACTTTTTAATGCATCACATGTTTTAATATCGGCAATATTAATTTGGTGAATAAAGACACACATTGTGGACATAAAGAAAATAGCAAATTGTCTCAAGGCTGTAAGAGGTAAGGGTCAGGAACTACCTTACTTCTAAAATATGCAATACGTTCTGTTCCCGCAGCTCTCCGTGTCTTCCCGCTGCAATTTGAAATGACATTCCAGCGTCCGCAACCCTTTCCGAATCGACTTGAAATTAGCATTCGGGTGCCACAGTAAGCATTCTTCACCACTTCTACTTCCCTGCATAACGTTACTCGCACCCAACTGTTTGGCAGAATCTCAAACATCCTTCATATATCACATTGTCTTCGATATTTACCTCTCCATCAACCCACGATCATTGTTTCATCACGAAACAACCAAGGTCTGTGGTCGTCTGTGAGAAGAATAACCTAAAAAAAATAATAAATACAGTACATTCTATTAAATAACCTACCCAATACCAATACCAATACCCGAATACAATAGGGCAATAGCAATAGCAATTAGCATATAGCAAAGTCAATAGCAATAGCAATAGAATAGCAATACCGAATGCCTCAATACCAATACAATACCAATACCAATACCAAATACCAATACCAACCACTCCAATACGCCATCCAATACCAATACAACACCAAACCAATACCAATGTAAAAAAAGCGCCAATACCATAGCACATTCTCATACCCATGCCGTACCAATACTTATCATACCACATCTCTCATATAAATCTTCCATAATACAACTACAAAACCAACGCAAACACAGACACAGACACAGACAGGCAGACACAATATACCAACATCAATATCCATTTCAATATAGCCAAATACTCAATACCGCATACCAATACTCATACCAAACCAATACCAAACCAACCCAATACGAATACGCATACCCATACAATATCCCATAACCAATACAAAATACCAATTACAACACCAACACCAATACCAATACCAAATATGAATACCAACACCAATGACCCATACAATACCGATACAACTGTCATTACCAAGTCCATAAATATAAATGTACTTATCCATATAGTCAAATCATACCTATATCCATCAAATACAGCTAGCCCTACGGTTGCCATATTTAAGAGAAATACCCCTGCCGTTTAGACCAATGGACTACATGCATTTGAGGTTAAACCACTGCTGTAGGTTTGTAAATGGACAGACTAAAACAAATTGTATCTCTGTACATATGCCCACTCATAGTCCAATTCAATGATTTAGCCGAGAAAGGGATTTTAGTTTTGTTCTACCTAGGGCTGTAATTGTCTGTATAAAATTCTTGCCCAGTATCTTAGTCTTCATACAGTTTTAACAAGTCTTTTTGTGAACATGATCGAAATCAAACGAGGTTACGGCATTTTCTCTTGACAACATATGCACACTATCTAATCTTACATTCTCTCTGATCTAATCTTAAGCCGTGGCAATATAACAATAGTGCCATTAAATGTCTACTGTATCGTTGTATTGTCATTTTGGCCCTGTGGCAAAATATCTCTGGCCATAACATCAATACTTGGGTTTATTAGCTTATTCCTTGTCGTTGTACACCAGACAAATATTGACATTGATCAACAACAATAATGCTGCTCACAATTTCACTACAATAAACGTTTTTCGTTCATCCTGGATTTTCGTCACTTTAAAATCCAAGGTTCTCCTAGACAATGAGATTCATTTTAACGAAAATTCCATCAACGGCATGGCATAATCTGTGAAAATACAACAACAAAAGAAGAGAATAATACCTCGGAGCGATTACGCTTCTGGAGAGCATTGTCGCTTTGTACTGTCTATGTAGTATTCGGTATGTCTGACCCGCCCCCTTCTTTTTCGGCTTCTAAACACTATTGTATGATCCGATCGTCAATCCCAATCTGGTCTTGCTGAACAAATTACATGAGTTATAGAGAATCCAGTACCAATGAACAATTGTGTGTTTGGAAGGTCATTTAAAGTCTGCGATAGGAATGTGGAAAAATATGTGAACGTGGGGAGAAAAGGTAACGTACAATGATGTTTGGAATCATTATAAGGAAATGGAATGCTGTCATTAACGTAACGTCCTCGACAGTAGGCGATTTTAACGCATTGGTAAATTTTGTGATTTATAATACCTAAATCAACTAAAGATAATTGTTGTTGTAATTAGAATATTTAACGATTGGCTATTAGTTTATATACATTAATTCACCAGCAGAATCGTACATCTGTGTTTTGACTAACAAAAAAGAATAAACGCAAAAAGAAAAGTAACATCTCGATTAACAATTCTATCAAAGAAGTGTGTATGTAGCTAGCAATTGTGAAAGCTATATTTATCGCGCAACGGTACAGGCGCCCTTTTTTTTTTGGAAAAAAAAACAGTTTGAGACTAAGACGAATGACTATCCACCAAAGCCTACCTTCCTCTTTCATAGACAAATATTTGTTATTTCTGTAATACCGCTCTTTTCTGGCGGCTATGTTCTGCAGTTTTAGAAGAATAGAGGGGACATGTTAAATAATCACGTGTCAACCAGTGGGAGAATAGCACATAGTTTGAAAAACACTTTCATTGGCAAATGACTTGGGTACTGACGTGGCGACCGGCGTGGTGCTTGATGTTTATAGCGTCGCGGGACGGTCGCGGGTTCGAGCCCACGGCCGGCGTCATCCCAAATATTTGTAAATAAAATGGTACCGTTCTGCTTTCTAGGCCGAGGCGCTCGGCATTCGCAGAACAGAAAGGTAATAGATAACATTTATGTTCTGCAGGGCCGTCTTGTTAGGGCAGGTCGTTTGACTGAGTGGCTACCCTGAGTAACGGAGACGTTATAATTTATTATTTAATTATTATTATTATTATATTATATTATTATTATTCATTATTAATTACTAGCTACTGTACGTACTACTACTACTAGCTACTACTACTATACACTACTATTACTAGATAAAAAATTGAAAAAACAATCAGAATGCAGAAACCATACTTAACGCATTTATATCACTTACTCATACAAACACAGCCTCCAGCTTGAGAACACCCCGTGTTGAAACAAAGAACAGGTCGCTAAAAGAATCTCATCTATGTAAGGGCAGAAAATCATTTCAACTGTTAACCCACACAAAAATAAAAAAATAATAAAACCTGAAAACAAAATACTGTACGCTAATAAAACTCTTTAAACTTAAACGTTTTATTTACACTCTGATGTATAATTAACAAAATTAAAATGTTGATTTTGTCAGCAAGTAATAAAGGTAATGAGCTAAAACGGACAACGAGGCAAGGCAAATATTGATGAAGAGGCATAGAAGTAAAAAGAAGGAAGAGCAGAACAGAAGGAAGGAGTAGGAAGAGGAAGAGAACTGTAGGAAAACAGAAGAGGAGGAAATGAAGAAAAGAAGAAAAAAGAAGAAGAAAGGTCGAAAGAAAAGAAAGAAGTCGATAAGCTGAAATATATTACTCCGAGCCTGGTAAAATTATAATAATAATAATAATTATGGAGTACGTAAAATATTTCCATAAACGCGATTAAATCTATA
>JZLH01S0446258.1:24264-37503 GCA_001188425.1 Eucidaris tribuloides
GGTTTAAGGCTGGAGCCCTGAAGCAAAAGCCTGGCTCCAACCCAGCCTGGATCAGCGTAGGATATAACCCAGGGAGACAGGCGATTTAGCCCTTGGTAAAGCCCAAATCACCCCCTAAAATTCCCAAAACCCAATTCTTTTCAGAATATCATTTCCTTCAGAAAAACCCTCAGATTTGCTATGAAAACTTTCACATTTTATTATGGCATTGAAACAAAAACGAATTAAATGGTTGCTTTTATAGATGAAGCATCATCTAAAACATCAACAATCTTTCATTGCATTCTTCAATTCTGATGTGTAACGAAAAAGTAGCCCCAGTGGTAGAAAAATAGCCCCCCCCCCCGAATTCAAAAATAGCCCCAAGGCCCTAATAAAAATCTACCCTTAAAAAACTAAAAATTAATTCCTACCCTGGCCTGGTTAAATATGGTAAAAAATCTGTACCACATCCCAGCCTAGCCCAGAAACTGATAATAATTAAAAGCCTCTGACACACCCCAATTTTGATTGCAAAATAATGGCCATTCTGGGAATTACATCAGGCTTGATTTTGAAGAGAAAACAATGCAACAACTGACTTGCTTTGCCGGCAGTTTCTTGTACAATTTTGTACCAAAATTGTGATGTGCGATAAAATGTCAAGCATGGGTTTTTGTTTACTAATTGGGTTCGTACATATACACTTGCACATTTTCAAAATTCCCTGACTTTTCCATGACTTTCCAGAACAGAAAACTCTAATTGCATGACCATTTTTATATATTTAAAGTGTGTAAAAAATATATCATTGCAATACCAGCGAGATCCCAATCAAAGATCATTTCTAAAATGTGTGAAATAAATCATTCTTCCTGCCTTTCCAGAAGAAATTGATGAATTCCCTGACTTTTTGCTTCTGGAAAAAGTATTTTCAAGTTCCCTGACTTTCCAGAAATTCCCTGTCCCATATGAACCCTGTCTTATTAATATCTTTACCAGGTTGTCATGAGGAACATTAATTCAGCACATATAGAGGTATCTACACACAAAGTGGCTTAACTATACTATTTCTGGATCTAGAGAAGATGATGTTTGAAAACTACCTACTTTTGGCCCTTTAGGGCAGTGCCCCTGGGCACCTAGGGGGGCCAGGTGTACTATTTGAGGACCCTTGAATCCCCACCCCCTAAGGACCATTCCTGCCAAGTTTGGGCCAAATCCAATCATGCATTTTGAAAAAGAAGCTGAAAATGTGTTAAAGTTTACGCACGACGCACGACGCACGACGGACGATGGACGAAAAGCGATCACAACAGCTCACTTGAGCCTTTGGCTCAGGTGAGCTAAAAATGACCCTTTGATACACAACAGATAAACTTAGAACAGGGCAATTCCAGCGTTACAGATATTACATTTCAGAGAACTTTTGCAACTTCAAAAGGTCATTAGGATAACACAACCTTTTTATTATGAACTCTAAAATGGAATCACACACATATGACCCTAAATTATAAACAGTGCAAGTTTCAATCATTTTCGTCGCTTTGTGTGGAAGTTACTGGATCTAACGTTTGCGGTTACGGACATTACATTTTTGGACAAGACTTTTCGCATGCCTTCATGTTCATTGAAAAGTCTGTGAGTTTAAGCACACAGTTAAACCTATTTACCCATAAATTGAAAGGTACGGAAGTGTTAAATAGGAATACAGTTCGGCCTTGGTTATACGGCCATCAGTTAACCAGCTCTCTCCATTATCTGGACAATGGACTTATCAGTCATTACCTGTAATTGATACACCTTTATCAGAAGTGTACACACAAACCTGCTGGGTATTGGAGGAAAAGTAAATAAAGTAACTCTTGTGTGTGGTCTGATGCAATTTGCACATGATGTGTGGGTTGTAATACTATAACTTATAACATGTATTTACTCCCCTCTATACTGTGTTTGTACATTATCTCTCTTATCCGGCCATATCACTTATCCGGATGACTGCTGGTCCCAACATCGCCGGTTAATCGAGGCCGAACTGTAAAGTTAAATTTAGTGAAACAGATGAATCATGTACCCTCTACAGCCATAATTGTGGCGTTACGGGCATTACCTTTTAGGCGTTACCAACATGACAGATTTGTCCACTTTCTTTAAGTGGTAAGGGTCACATGCTTGTATTAATATTTTTGGTTCTTTTCACCTGGATAGTACTTCATAGACATTTCAAAATGTTGCCATAGCACTTTTATGAGATCTTTTATTTCAAAAGTTGCCAATTTGAGGACTATTTTGGGGTATAGACCCATACTTTATTTAGTTTGTTGACTTTCTTTAATGTAAGAATCTAGACTTATTTTATGTCTGCAATGAACAGCCTTTTGATTTTTTGTAATGAAGTTTGAATGCGAAATAATTAAAAAAGTGAAATTAAAGAAGCATTACGGACATTACAATATTCATTCACATCTATACCCGTGGCTGAACATAAGTCTATACTAATAAACAGCTTTTATTCTAATTAAAACAAATGCATAATGTAGTTCAACAAAAGTTCAGTATGTCATTTTGCACAAGAAAGGATCTGATTTAATTTTTTTCAGTTGTATAAACAATCAGGGAAAAAAATAAAATTTTCTTTTCAGGGGCTACTTTTCCTGTTTCAGTGCGTTCCAGAAATCTTTTGTATTGAACCCTATGGAAATTACAGGGGCTCTTTTACACATTTCGGGGGCTCTTTTGGCCATTTCGGGGGCAAAATCACCCCGAGCCCCCATGTATTTTTCCCTGATTAACATATTCCTATCAAGTATCAGAAATGTCTGTTTAGAGAATATTCTACTCAGGGAAAAAAATAGAATTTTCTTTTCGGGGGCTAATTTTCCTGTTTCAGATATTCTTTTGTATTGAACCCTATGGCAATTTATGGGGGCTCTTTCGCAAATTTCGGGGGCTCTTTTGCCATTTCTGGAGCGAAATCGCCCAGAGCCCCCGTGTATTTTTTCCCTGATTCTACTTCCATATCAGCTTGGAAACAGAAGTGGTTCCTGATGTGCATTGTGGGAGAGGGTAGCAAATAACTCTTCTTCTTTGGTGTACAGTGTACACAAAGAAAGTCATGGATCCTAGTCTTTTCAGAAATTTCATACTGTATCCATGAGTATGGATCCTTCTTGATCAAGAAAGTGCTTGGCAGATCTTTGTGTCTTAATTTCCACACAAGAAAAGGACCCAAATGGAAGCTATTTGTATAGCAGGATTTGGTTGTTCCTCTTCCTGATCCTCCTGCAATTCTCAAGCATCACTGAAAAAGAGTACATTTGCTGAGCTTGATTTTGTTGCTGTGTTTGCAGCCATGCAAACGATCAGAGAGTGAATGGCATGGGGACTAGTACAATTGCACACAACAAGGCTGTACAGGAATTAGTCAAAGCTAAAGTGAAAAAGTGCATTATTGCTGAAAAATGTCCCAAATTAATGTTCAATATAAGGGCCAGGGCATCCATTTATGACAGATATCAACATTGCAATGTTGATGCCAAGGTATTTGAACTGTAATCATATGCAGCTATATGTACAAAGTTGTAATGTCCATAACATGTTGGTCATGTAATGTCCGTAACGTTTTTTTAGGGTGAACGATGCAAATTCTTGAAAAAAAAATCTGGATATGTTGTGTGATATCACATTTTAGCTTTGCATTTGAATTTAGAACAAAATTGAACCAAAACATAGTGTACTACAAAAACTTATACACCTAAAACGTTACCGACTTTACACTTCCAGCGAGAGGGAAATCAGGAAAATCATTAAATAATTTGACTGCCCCCCCCCCAATCAGGCAGGAGGGGGGCAAGCTAGAGGTCATCATGATTAAGGACAAGGGTGCAGCTATATATCTTCACCCCAAGCAAAGAGTTTTATCTCCTGTGACCACAGATACATACGTAGATGGGCATTTCCACGCAAAGGTGGTCTTGGGTGTGAAAATTAAAAACTCATCGCAATCAAACAAATTTGGTATCAAATCAAAGCTGAAAGTCCATATTTTACTGTTCTAATGTCGGAATGTAATTTTATTCATTATTTGGTTATAAAATTACTAATTATGTAAATACCATATTGTTCCCCCAAAAATGAAGAAAAATGACAGGAAAATTAATTGCACCCTGTGTCTAATAGAAATGCAAAATTGCCTGTATTTATAATTACATTAAGTGTTTAGATTGTTTAAAGGATATCTGTCATGTGTTTTTGGTCTTTAAAGCATTTGTTACGCTTCAGTGGTTTCAAACATTTTCGACCTCTAGAATGTCCTTCCGTTACCATAAAAATGCATGTTATATAAATATTTGAAGGAAAAGAATAATGAAAATACCAATGCAAAGCAAGTTTAGGTAGACCTACAATATGATACCATTAAAGTCATTTTTTTGCCCCTTACTCTTAATTATAGCTAATTAATACATGTCCTTCCTTTACCATACGGTGGTAACGGAAGGACAAAAACTGGTAACAGGACAGAAAATGCTACTTAATTTTGTTATTACTGATATTATGACATCAGATCACATGTCAAGTTTAAAATTGGACCACCATTATGATTTAAGAAGCAAACCCTGTTAATAGAATTTTTATTGTGTTCTTTATATTCAGTATTCATAAAGGTACCGTGTATGTGCAAAAATATGACATGTTTACATGCACTGTACTTGTACAAAATGACAATGTATTGATTAATTGGAGTTAGCTATAGAGAGGGTCATACTTAGGTCACCTTTTCAGATCATGCTCATTTTACCCTATGAAATTATGTGTATGAACCTCATTCTTGAAAAAAAAGAACAAAACAATGGGAAATCCAGACTGCCCTGCCCGAAAATCTGAAAAATGTAATATGGCCGCCATTTTGTTGGTACAGGTTTGGACATAACTTGGCCATTTGTTCATCTTTTAGCTTGATTTTGGTGTCTAACCCAATGTTTTGGGGTTACTGAACATACTCATGCTGTTTATGTTAAGATTGGATTAACCAATATTTGACTTTTGTTTATAATTTCATCAAATTTTAAATTTTCCCAGTTCGGTACTGCAGCAACTGCCTTACCTGCTTCAAACACCTCTCATATCACCTTATTTTTTTGCCCCTAAAGTCAAATTGCTCTACTTGTTCACATATGACTCTGCACCAAATTTGAATTAATTCGGAAGGCATGATATGGGTCCACCAATGGCTTAAAATTTGAAGTGTAATTCACATACAATATATGACCGCTAACATGGAAAGCTATGTGTGGGACTACAGTGAGCTTCAATTCTGGGTATGCTACATTTGCTGTGACCTATACAACAAATAAGGAGCTGAGACCTTATAATGTGTAATAGAAAACATGTCAAAGAATGACATCCACCCATTTTTTTCCTGCTCATCATTGAAAAGGTCACCAAATAGCTATTTTACCCCTTTTTACCTTTATATTGATTTTAAAAATAGTGTTTTGTGGATATAGTTCACTGACCTTACACACAATTAGTGTTTACATCTTAAATGAGGTTTAATAATAAGGATAGTTTATTGAATTCATGTTTTGGACAAGTTTAACAACAGGTAAAATTCATTTTAACATCTATCTGAAACAAAAAGACAATATGAGTAGTAATTGTTTTTATTTTTTTGTTCGTTATTAGCTGATGATTAGTCACTGGCTTAATGATTGTTTCATTGATTAAATGGTTGATAATTGTTACAGTTTGAATTTTTTGAATATTAGTATTAAGTCATGTTACATTGCACTACCAGTTGAATTTTTATTGGATTGCTCTTTTCAACAAAAGTTATCTAGAACTCTCACTGTGTACATGCAGTAGATTCAACATTTCAGTTGTCCTTCCGTTACCGTCCTTCCGTTACCGTCCTTCCGTTACCGAATCTTAATTTATGTTTCCCATTGTTTTGAGGTAACCAAATATAAATCTGTCATTTTGAATGTGGCTGAATGTTCTCAAAACATCACTGAATGTATTGAGGAACTTTGAAATACCATTGGCATGTTAACTTCACAGAGTTTTGAGAAAATGTGTTATACCTGAAATACCCATGTCCGTTTTGATGTCCTTCCGTTACCGACCTAATTAATATGCATAATATGTTACGACAAATAACTCCGATCAAATTTTTAACGGAATTGAAAGATATCAGGTGTTTTCACATACTTATGGTATTTAATTGATTTTAACAAATAAAGTCTTCATGATATTTGTATTTAATACATGAAAAAAGCTGTCTGAATGTCCTTCCGTTACCATGGAGTTGCCCAGATGTTTCACTTACTCTATCCAGATCTGGGTGTACGAGAGCAACATGGTCATTACATGCAATGACATTTCCAAGTGCAGACAATCTTTCTTCCACTCTTTGAATTGCCACACTGTCTGGTAATGAATTCCGTAAGTGCTGCAATTCTTGATCTGTTGTTGTGTTGGGAACAAGTAAGCCATGCCTATTTCCTGTTGACATAAAAAACGCACACACAGTGATTTCAAACAATATCACTAAGGCCCCGTAAATGTAATTAAATGTACTTGTTGATTATCCCAGCCTGCTTCCTTTTATATTTTGATTTTCATTGACAAAAAAGAAGAAAAAGTACTATGAAGTTGAAAAAACTACACAAAAATAGTAAGATCACTTTCAGAGCAAATCAAACTCATAGAGTAACTATTTTGATATCTAAGCCATACCATTATAGAATACAGAGCATGTGAGCCATCTTCAAAAAAAAATATATCAAATACCATGAAACCCCCTCCTCATCATTTTAAACAAGAGTCCCAGGGGGCACAACGCTCACCTGAGGTCTCGCAAACATGCTGTGGTGCCTATACAGGAAAAACCAATTTTACATATTTTGGCCCTTGGAGCCTAATATCTAGACACGATCTACATGTACATGAACCAGAACTTGAAAAACTTTGTAGCATCTTGCCATAAGTTACATGTTAACACCCATTTTTAAAGAAACAAGGCTATAGCCATAATGTGTCTTGCCCTAGTATGTTAACATTTGACCTTTGACCTACTGTGACCTTTGACCCCAATTTAATATTGAGGTCCCTATTCATTACAGATGGGCTCATACCAACCTCAGTAGAAAACTGCAGGTATATTCTATCATTTGGCCTCATTTGACCTTGGACCTACATGTATATATATATGACCTTTGACCCCCAAATAACATTAAGGTCCCTGTTATGCAACTACCGCCCAAGTTTGGTTACAAATGGGCTTGTGGTTAGAAAGTTACCCAGTTTTGGACTTTATGGGCCCTGACCCCTGGGCCCCCAAGTGGGCCATGAGTATCATTTCAGGAACACTCTATCCCCTCCCAATATGGATAATTCCACCCAAGTTTGGTCTAAATCCATTGATATGCTTAAAAGGAAATACATGTAAAGTGATTTATGGGAATTATTCCCATAAGGCCCTCCCCTAACATGTTGCCCCCCACAGGGGCCAAACAGGCCCACCCTGGGCATTGTCATGAGGAACAATCATACATCACATATAGAGGTACATTATCTGCACACACAGTAGCCTTTTGACATGGCCCTCTCGCTGTTATGGGCGAGGGAAGCGAGCCAGCCGAGTGAGCGCGTCAGCGCGCGGGCCTTTTGAGATCTGCTTGGCATCCGAAAAGTAATTATTATTCATGACCACAGGAACGACCGATCTCTGTTCGAATCAACCAATGAAATTGCGCGCTGCAATCCCCTGTCTTGGCCTTGTCAACTATTCGGTGGGTTGAAAGAAATTCCTTTAGTGTTGTTTACTACCATACATAAACCATCAAACACCAAATTAGTACACGTTCATTGTTTGAACAGAGTATTTGAAGCATTTTTCCTTAAATTTTGTTTCGTACGGTCCAATTTGGCATGCAAAAATCTGCGTTTGTGAATCATTTCGCCTAATGAAATAGTGAACGCTTCCAGAGCGTTTCGTGTTACAGCAACAGTACGTACGAACACGAACATGGTCTAGTATGATTGCATATTCAACGTAGGATCAAGTAGACAGACACACTGATTGGTTGATTTTTGCTACCCAAAATCGGTAGCAAAATTCGGTAATTCAAAGGGCTAACATAAGAAATTGAAGCAGATCTCAAAAGGCCCTCGCGCTGGCGCGCTCGGCTGGGCTCGCTTCGCTCGCCCCCATTTCGCTGGCCCCACACAGCGAGAGGGCCTTGTCAAAAGGCTACACACACAGTGACTTGGCTAAACTAATGCCCCCCCCCCCCCACGGAGGGCCAGGTGGACTATTTGAGGATCCCTGAATCCCAATCCCCTAAGGATCATTCCTGCCAAGTTTGGGCTAAATCTAATCATGCACTTTAAAGAAGAAGATGAAAATGAGTAAAAGTTTACGCACGACGAATGACACACGACGAACGACGCACAACGGACGACAAACAAAAAGTGATTGCAATAGCTCACTTGAGCCTTTGGCTCAGGTGAGCTAACAAGTAAGTTACCCAATGCATAATGTATATCTCACGATTTTAGACTTTCAGGGATCTTGTTGTCAGTTTTCATTGAGTTTGGAAAAAAAATCAGCATAATTAATTAATCAATTGTAAAATTTTAAGTCAAATTGATACATTGTAGCTTCACCAAGTCCTATTGATCAGATGAAACAAACAGAATAAAAATCAGCTTAGAAATAAAATTATAATAGCATGTTTAGTGATTTTGAATAAATTTGCATGAATTAGATTAATAAACTTCCAAATTCTGTGTTGAAATTTGGAAGCCCCCTACCAAGCCCTATCAGATACTAACCCTAGGTTAAGTTTTTGATGCTGACTCCACAGCATATTCTAAGTATGTTGACCTAAATGACCTTTGACCTTGATTTAGTTACCTGAAATTTAACCTGAATGATTAGTGATACTTCATAACCCTTATGTCCAAGTTCCAAGGCATAAGAACGTGCATGTATACTTTCAAAAGTATGCCAAAAACTCAAAAACTTAACTTTGGTTTTGTAAGGTTTTATTATTATGCCGCCGTCGGAAAAGCGGCGCCTGTATCTCGCTTCTGCTATGCATAGATGTAGCTGGTGAGATAAAAACCCGAACAATCAACAAGTAATGTGTAGTACTGTAGAAGTCGAGTCATTTTCACACCAGCCAGAGTCTAAGTCCCTGAAATAAAGACCTTATACATGTATGGGCAAGTCCAAGATATCGTAACCTCAGATGTCAAAATTTCATCTTGATTTAATGAAAAAATATTCAATACCACAGCGAAGCTCAAGAGTTAAAGTTTTTGATTCTGTACAATTCAACACCATATTATGCAAATTTATCCAAATTCTAAGGGGTTAATTTGCATAAATGCAAAACTTGGCATTACATATGGGACAATTTAAAAAATTTATAAAAAAATAACTGAGAAAAATCTAATATTTAATTCATAAATAGACGTGAACCCTTTATCATCTTGTTTAATTGTGCTTAGAAAGTTGAGCATTAATTAATTATGCGAATTGGGTGCTGTCCAAGCATGAAATGTCCCATACATAACAAATTGAGGACTTTTTTTAAAGTTTTTCGTACAAAAAGAGTTAATTTAATGAAACTCTGGGATGTTTCATTTTGAAAGTAAAATGCATTAACTTGTGAAAATTTAATTTACTTCCTTCATTTGGTAAACGGGAAGTGACAAGAGTGTCATTTCTTATACATGTATGATGTAAATGAACTGGAGCAGTTCGACTGCACACAGTCAGCTCTGAAATCTAATCAATTCATTGGTGCCTTATACTAGATACTTCACCCAAGTTACATAAAAATCCGTCCAGCCGTTCTTCTGCCATTGAAGCAAGATAGACTACCCTGCTAATTACTGTAGGCCTACTGCACACGAGGATTCTACAAAATAAAAGTCATCACTAATAACAGGTAAACTCTGACAAATTTAAACTCAAGACTAATTCAATATTTAAACTCAAGCAGGGCTCCCCACTTAGATGTTTACTTGCCTGACCGAAAAAATTTACTTGCCCAGATATGAAAAATATAAATCATCATTGCTCACTAACCACTAAGTCCCCTTTAATGGCATTGGAAATTTGATATTTTAATTTGGGGGGTTGCACAAGGTATGATTTGTGAATTAAAGAGTCATACAATTTTACCACAAATCTGCACAAGCTATCATCAAGAAATGGAACTGACACACATGTGCTGTCTCCTGCTGATGATATACATGTCACACACACAAAAAAGAAACAGGAGTACTGTACATTGATCACCACCACACAATGCTAACAATTAATGCAAGTTAATCATACATTTTTGTTCCCTTTGGTAAGATATTTTGGCATGTTTTCGTCATTTGTCAATCAAAATTTTACTTGCCCAATTACATTCTAACATTTTGACCTTTTACTTGTCCAACATGCAAATTTATTTGCCTGGGGCAAGCAGGCAAGTGCTAGTGTCAAGCCCTGACTACAGATCTATCATCTTATTGATAGGTCAACTGGATTACCTAACAAAATTTGAGCTCTAACGTTAAATAATACAGAGGATACAGTACTATTACTTATCAATCATAGTCAAAACATGAGTGGGGCACTCTCTTTTTGGATTCACTGATTAGGCAGGTCACCTGACAATATTCAAATCTAGAACTTTCTTTTCCCCAATCTCATAGTCAAGTGTTTTTTGCGTAATAAGCAACTCAATTTCCCAAACAAGGCTCAGTCAATGGTCTACTGGATGTCTGGACATGTTGTGCGTTATCTTCACTAAGTTCACTTCAAGATTTGATACACAGGGATAAGTATCATAAGTTAAAGTTACACCAAAGTTAAATGTACCTACCTACAGACAGGCGTCCTACAATTCTGCATCCAGCAATGGCACAGTGAACAACTGGAATAACGTCTCCGATCTCTCCTTCGAATACACTGCAAGTTCACAATAAATACATCAGTCCATGAGAAAGTAATACACACTGAACTGCTTTGTACATCATCAAATCGACGAGTTGCACTGAAGCAACTAACTTCACACCACTAGTACATGTAAATGCGTAACAGCCACTCGCATTTCCAAAGGGTAGGGGTGTGTTGCCCCAAAATTTGAAACTATACCCGTAAAGCCCAAGTTTAGTTTGGGCCGGGGGATTTTTTTTATTTGAAAGCTTTATGCCCAAAGGTCATATCACACCAATAACAGATTTTGAATGCCTTTCTTTTTTTTTTATTCATGAAAAATCTCGTGGGGGGGGGGTAGGGAGGGGGGAGTTGACCCTCAAGATTTTCGACTATATCTTACATTATAGCATCCAAAGGGTTAATAAGGTGTTAAAGGTAAGCGACATGATTGGGAACACTTGAAAATGCCTCAAGAACCAAATGAGTTGAACTAGCTGGAGTGGATCTCCTAGCTAGAAGGATTTGTCTCTAATTTGTTTACTTCAGGAGAATCAAGCATGAACATATTAGTATTTTAATTTGATCAGGGCACGATAAAAATAGGACCTATAGAGAGCCACACATCAGGTTTGCCTGCCACGAGGGATATTGACATTAGTCATTTTAGAATGAGTCAACGTTTGACCACAAGATTTTCACAGAAGAATCTTTGCATAGTTTACTTGATTCTAGAGTAGTTTCATCCCAAGTTGAGGACTACACCCAATCATGTCATTTACCTTTCAGATTATCTGAGTTATACCTTAGCAGAAACTAAACTTGGGTTTTAAGAACTGACATGGCTTATGAACCGAAACTAAACGGCCCTCTCCAAATGGGAGTCTTGGGAACTGAAAGTTTAAAAGGGGGTCTGGAGAACTGATAACTGAAAAGAATTAAATGGGGATTTTATGAACTGTCAGATGAAGTTAAATTAGGACTGAGCCATAGTAGAAGGGTGATTTTTCAATTCTGGGGGCTTGAATCGTGCAATCTAGGATAAAAGGTCCCATTAATGTTACATTAACAAATAGTACTCCTGAGCTGAAACAGACTCTGATTTGTAATTACCGTACACGACAGTCTAGATTATCTGGTTTATGGAATGAATGGACGGAAGGAATGGATGAATGAAGCAAGGAATGGATGGATGGAATGAATGAATGAGTGAATGAGTGAATGGATGATTGAATAAATGGATAGATGGAAGGAATGAATGGATAGAAGGAAGGAATGGAAGAAATGAATGAATGGATGGAATGGATGAGTGAATGAATTAATGGATGAATGGAAGGAATGGCTGGATATATGGAAGATATTGATGGATTCTGGATGGATGGGGAGCATTGGAAAGAAGGAAGGAATGGAAGAAATGAATGAATAAAGGGATAGAATGAATGACTGAATGGATGAATTAATGGATGGAAGGAATGGATGGATGGATGGAAAGAATGGATTGATGAATGGAAGGAATGCATGGAAGAAATGAATGAATAAATGGATAGAATGAATGACTGAATAGATGAATTAATAAATTGAAAGAATGGATGGATAGATGGAAGGAAGGAATGGATGGAAGAAATGAATAGAATGGCTGGATGGAATGAATGAAATCAATCTTATTACTTTATTTGGTAATTTGTTAGAAATGCATTTATAAAATGAAAATGAAAATTTTCAATAAACTTGAGATTATGATTTTCTTACTTTTTCATTCTATCAGGGTTTTTTTCTATTTTCTTTAATTCTCTTGGGTTTTCTATGTATCTTTTGTTCATTCATTTCCCCCTCCTCTTTCTTTCTATCATATCCATTCTTCCTTCTTTTATGTTTTATTCCTTTTTTTTTCTATATTTCATTTTTTTCTCTTCTCATGTTTTGTTTCAAGTTGTGTTTGTATGTCTTGTATGTTTGTGTTTGCGTGTGTCTGTGTCATGTCATGTGCCTGTGTGTCTATGTGTATATGTGTCTGAGTGTGTCCATCACGTGTGTGTGTGTATGTGTGTGTACATGTATGTATGTAGTTTATGTGTAGAAGTTTGTGTGTAGTGGTACATGTACATATAGAAGCCCCCATACACATGTTGACACACACACAGGCACACACATAGGCCTACATGTACACACGGACACACACAAATTATATGAAAACAAAGACACAGACATGCTAAAAAAAAAGCATGCACAGACAAGACACACACACTGACTTACATACGCAGACCTATGCACACACAGACAACACATATTCAGCGCCTGACAACAAGTTTTGATGGTGG
>JZLH01S0446303.1:15869-29020 GCA_001188425.1 Eucidaris tribuloides
CAAATTTCTTTCGGTCACGCCACCCGCCGAAAACTCGCTCAGCGGCCCCGGAGCTACGCCCCTGTTCACCCCAAGTACACTGAAGATGGTGCTGGAAAATAATATGGAGTATTCATTTGCCACAGATTATAGGAGTAAGCAGCTCATGTAATCAAAACCGAGAATAAGAAATTCACTGATTTAATCGTGATGTTGATCATCATAGTTCGACAAGTAAAAAAAAATCACCACTTAACATTAAGAATTTCCCAGAAAAGGAGTTATTGATACGCGAAATACGACTTCTATTCAAAAAGTTCCCGAAAATATAAGCTTTGAACATAATTTCAAAATTTTATCATAGTATGGCAAGGTTGTGGTTTTCCAAAGGGCATATACTTTAAATTTCCTCATGTAGCTTGATATGATTATGACTTTATATCACTTACAACTAGTTTCAATATCATTACTGGTCGTGAATTTGGATACAGCCTACAGCGACCTCATCGTGTTCACTGATTTTTTGTGACCATTAATTGAACTTCTTCTCCCTTGAGGCTTTGCTTTGTAATTTGAACACTGATACTGTTTTCCTCCACATCACATTGTACAAAAAGTTTGCAGGGGTCAAAGTTGTGTCTATTTGCACACGGAGTTAATTATTGTTGATGTGGACACTGACACCCAATGATTGGGGGAGAGCATTGTCTATTCAACTATTTAGGACCCTAAAATGCACAAGCAGCACTCTTTCTAACTGCAAGGAGGGGGAGGGGGAGGGGGAGGAGGATCGGGGAGGGGGAGGGGGAGGGGGTGGCGATCGAACGGAATGAGTTTGTAAGGGCGTACCGCTTCTCATAGATTTGTTAAATACAAACAACAACAAACACCCCCCCGAAAAAAAAAAAACCACAATCCACACACACACTCTTGCGAATTTTCGGCTGTTTGAAATTGGTCACAAACATCACTCCCGACCTAATACATGTACCTATGTGTTTATGGGACGGGGGAGCACGGGGGGGGGGGGTACTCACGTATATTGGGTACACGGGGATGTGCCGCTGGGAAGGGTGACTTTTTCAATAAAAATCCTTAGACATGGGCCCCCTTTTCATCAAAAAGATCCTTAGACATGGATCCCATAGTTCAAATTTTCAAATTTTTAGCGAGTTTCGCCCGCAAACACTCAAAATTTTCATATTTTCGGCGCGCTTTGCGCGCAAACATATGCTATTTTCAAATTTTCGCGCCGAAATTTTTGAAACCCTATAAGTCTTGGGCTATTTTTCAAAAGAAAAAAAAACACCTTAGACATGGGTGCCTATTTACAGCAAAGGACCCTCAGACGTACCGTATGGTTCGGATTCTCAGCGAGCACATCCCCGTCCAACCTTTAATAGGGGTACAACACCCCCCCCCCCCGCCCCCCCGTTGTTGACGAACGCTGCGGTCACCGTTGTCTTGTTCGCGGCGCTGGCGGGCGCTATACAGAAGATAAACTTGGACGCACATTCTTCGAGCTTAATTTCAATTTTAGCCAGTTTTTGATTGAACTTTGGAAGACTATAAAATGTCGCTCATCCAGCTACCTCAGTAAGTATGACAATTTTGTTTCTCTGCAATTGCATTCGTTGATAACACCAACGACCACCGCGAAGTACAAGTCCGAGTAACCACCAGAGATTATGATTAAATCAATGGTCCCACGATATTTACTTTCGCCCCTTCAGCGAATTGATCATTGAAAGAAAGCCTTCACTTCTTTTCAAATTTCAATTATTTGGAATCCAAAATCAGGCATTCAGCTGATTCAAGGCAATCCATACCAAGTTAATAATATAACTTGACAAACAAAGTGGAGTGATAAATAAGTCAAATCATTTACTTGCTTCTTAAATTGGTCCTTCATATTGTAGGGAAAGGAAAAAAAAAACATCTTATCATAAAAATGATGTCATTTCAATTTCTGTTTCCAGCACATATGACCGTTTTACAAACTTATGAAATGGTGCCGTATCACAAACAAACCAATTCCCTGTCCCTAGACGGAACATAATGTTTGACTTTAATATGTTTCCTGACACACAGTCTATGGGACCGGCCCATGTTGTCATTACATCGCGATCGTGCTGGATGAACTAAGTTACGTCAGATCATTCCATATCCACACCTTACTGAAGTATGTGCCTTATACTTTGTGCAACCAAAAGTATAGATGTTGTCCCCATTGTGTGGCCATAGTAGCACCACATACATAGTAGTGATGATCATTCATTTTTGCCAAAAGAATTTCTACAAGATTACTGTAAGTTAGAAATTCTTTGTAAACCATTTCATTTTCAAGTTTCAACCTACAGCTATTTAGAAAATTAACATGTTCACATACAAGGGAATTCCTGTAATGCTGCTACACGTCTTTTTGTATTGTAGATTAAAAACCCCATAGCCTCTGGAAATTCTGATAATTCGCCATAAGCTTAAATAGGTTAATATACATGACACATCTAGTTCCGGTAGTAGCAAGAGGTGCTTGATAATGAATATTACTTCACTTTGTACGTCATTCATGATATATTTTTTTCCTGCAGGATTTTCTAGCCACTGACCAAGCTTGTGAGGCGCAGCAGAGCAATTCCACAAAGTCTTTTATGAAAACTTTGATAAAAGAAGAAATGTAAGTTGAGTCACAACAAAAATTGTTGCTAAAACATGATGCAATAATTATAAACCAATCCCATATATTTTATTTATTTACAATATTATCTAATCATTACTTATTTAGATCTATTCAGTTATTAAGTATTTGAACAACTATGTTTATTTGAATTTTAAAGGATGTTCCTTGGGAATGGAAATAAAGTGATTTGTACACAATTGGGCTGTAACCAAATCTGAACAACTACAAACAATGATTTCGATCCCCATCTGAAAAGATGAATTTAAAGATCCATATTTGAAAACCGGATCATGGTACAACACAATGATGCTACCGAAGGCACTAATGTTCTTGTAAGACAGTGCTGTGATATGAAATTCGCGATATTATATCTTGGTTGCAACTTACAAGAAACAAAGATTAATATTAATTGTGATTGAAGTTTAAACAAGTAAAAAATCTGTAGTAAGTAACAGCAAAAACTCATTAATATAGTTTACGTTTTAATATTAACTTTGCTTTCTTTTCTTTTAACTGTTGTAGTTATTAGGTAAATTATACTTGGAACAATGCCACAAATGGTTGGAATGGAATGGAGTCTCGAGGATCTTCCAGTATTGTTGAGTTCTTCGACAAATTACCAACCACCGAACACTTCATAGACACCCTAGACTCTCAGCCTATGCCAAGTAAGACCAAGTTATATTGCATGTTGTTATTGTTTCATCTTTTTAGCAAGAATTTTTTAATTTTTTGATCTCATAGAGCAGGGCTTTACACTAAGTATTTTTTCAGGCGGCCTTTCAGGCTACCAGATTCTTTATTTCCATAATTTTGTGATACTGAAATACATATGCATATAAGTGGAAAAAAAGAGTATGTGTTTCAGTAGTATAAAAACATGTAATGCAAAATAATAAGCACAAGACCAGTAAGATATTATGATCAGAGTTGCAAAAAACAATAATTACAAACAATATTTCAACTTTGGACCAAAAAAATTCTTTGTCATAAAAAGACTTTGCCATATCAGTGTTCTTTATTCAGAGAGTTCACTGTATTGTGTTATTCTGGTTTAATTTCTTTTTTCTTATTTTCTGTGTTTTGTTCATTGTTTTGGCAGCCGATATGACAGACAACCAAACGTCGGTGCTCGTGGTGACAGGTGGAAAGGTGAAATTTGAAGGCAGCCAGCAGTTCCGTTTCTCACAGAACTTTATTTTAACAAGGACTCAGGCTGGTGTATGGAAAATTGCAAGTAACTGTTTCAGATATGAAGAATGAAAATTTGAGCATTACATCATCACATTGTGTTGCGATTAGCTGGGGTTATGCAGCAGCGAGGCAAATGCTGTCGTTACGTGGATATCATATTCCACCCTACAGTGAAAGAGAATCTTCGGAGAGGATGTTCTGTTTCGTGTTTACTGATATCATAGTGTTTGCACTATCTCTGGCATAGCATGACAGGGGTGGATTATTTGGAGATCATGTGAAAGGACTGAAGACAAGGTCATTTGCAAGCCACTCACCACATTCCAGGGTGTATAACTTTGTGTTAGAGATACAGGGATAGTTTTTTAATCTGAGACAAATGTAACCAAAGAGATGGGAAGCTCCCATACAATACATCCTCATTGATTCAGCTTTGCCTCAGAATAGTTATGTAAATTTGAGTGCTGGTCGACTTGTTTTGCCAACTGCACATATGCAGGAGTGCTCTACCATTTCCGGGTCATGTTTGTTGACAAGGTCATTTTTTCATTCGCTCAGCTGACTTGTGCGCCTGTGTTTATATAAGTTATCGATTGAACTACAAAATAGACCAGAAATTGAAAATTTTGGTGTCATAACCTGAGACAATTTTTTTTTCTTTTTTGTAGTTCAGTTGGTATTATACATTTACGTTAAGGTAAAGTGCTTAATGCCATCCTGTCTACTTTTGCCATGATGCTGGTGTACATATTTTTTGACAAATTTCATGCGAGAGCTAAATTTTGGAAATTAAATTTACAGCGCACAAGTCGCCTGGGCAAGTGAATGAATGACTTTGTGCACAATAGGAAAAACCAGTCACCCAGCATTTAATTGTTATAACAAAAACGAGGCAAAGCTGCATAACTACAATCAATGGGGATGCACAGGAGCTTCCCATCTCTTTAGTTATGTTTGCTCGGCTTTGAATTCTTTCCGTATAGTGTCTTGTCTCCAGATGCCAAATGCTGTGTCAAGACGATGGTCAACTCTGCATAAGTTGAACCCATCAGAACTGAGAGATAAATCTTTGACTGAAAGAAATTTTTACAAATGAGAGGTCAAAAACAATAGAAAATAAAGAAAACGGGGACCTTTAAAGTTCCTGTGTGACTTTGACTTCAGCAGAGTACTGTGAATTGTCATTTAGATTCTTCTGGAAAGTCACAGAAAATGAAAAAAATTAACAAAAATCTCCCAAGTTCATGGAAATGCACAGAAATTGATTGTGGGTGTGGGTTGTGTGCAAGTATGGCATGCTTGTGTGGTATTCGTATACCACTTGGATGCTGCAACCCATACCAAAATGGTGCTTATCAGATCACGGAAAGTCATGGAATTTGCTTCTCAAATTTCTGTGGGAACCCTGAAATACACTCCCAGTGGATACACCTTTACAGGGTTGGCATATTTTATTTTCCACTTTTTGTAATATTTCTTGGGCAACGAAACCGCCTTATTATGTGCAAAAAAATCAATGGGAGAAATTTGTATTGGGAGATTCTGACCGGGAAATATGCCAACCTTGACCTTTCACCTAAATTCAAGGGAAGCACACTCATTTAAGTAAAATTAGTTATTTGGAAAAAGGATTTCAATTTTCTGATGTCATGTACCAATATCTCTGGATAATCTGAAATCAAAAGAGCAACTAGTATTGGTAAGTGCCAGGTTGACCCTTTTGAGATTACGAACGATATCTTAGGCTGTGGTCTATGGAGAATGTGTCCTGAATGAAAATGAAATCTTCTCCAACAGGTTAAAACTATTATAAATCATTTCATCATGCTCAGCTTGGAGCACAATGTTCGTAAGATCTGCTCCCATTTGATGACGTCCCCTTTGCCCAGATGGTATGGGAGCACGAAAGATAGAAATGGAATTTGATTGTTAATGTGTCATCCAGGGAAAAAATTAAAAATTTCTTTTCGGGGGCTACTTTTCATGTTTCAGAGCTTTCTAGATATTCTTTTGTATTGAACCCTATGTAATTTACAGGGGCTCTTTTACACATTTCGGGGGCGAAATCGCCCCGAGCCCCTGTGTATTTTTTTCCCTGGTGTCATCTGTATGAAATAAACTATTCTTTTGTATATGATTCAATCTTCTGTATTATTAGTGCTTATTTTGAAATGGTTGAAGGTTATATTGATTTTTGTTTTGATGTTTTAGTGAAATGCATTCTGCATCAAAATCTACAGATGATTTGGATATGATGTTTCATGAAACACACATAACATAGATTTAATTGTAAACATCAGACAAAATAGAGGGACTGCATCATTTTTGAGACAACCAGTGACACATTTACAGCCGACTCTCCTAGATGGCACTTCTGCTCAAGAGTGATGTCATACTAGAACAACTCTCCAGATTGACATTGAATACAAAATGTCATAAAGATTCATTTTCTGGGCCAGCAACAAATCAATTAACCCTGCACCTTGTAAAAGGCATGCAGGTTCATCTTATCCCGCACATATCTTAGAATCAAGAAGAGTAAATTTTGTTGGTTTCCATTAAAAATTAAAATTTGTTAAAATTGTTCTGGTCTGACATCGCACACTGAAGCAGAATTAGATTTATTGACCAACTTTTGAAAAATCATCTCTTGAATGGCTTTACCAAATTTGCTTTTAACTTAAATCATTGTTGGATTTCTGTAAATGTTCTTGATTCACTGAATTTCAATGGATGACAAAATTTTGTTAAATTTAACCTGGTCCACCCTGATGTTGGATTTTTTTTAAAGGAAAAGTCAGTGATACACACAATATCATGTACATATACAGTGCACTCTCATTATAAAAAAATCCTTGGGACCCATGAAATTTTTCTTCACAACAAAATTTCTTTTTATCAGGGTTGGAAAAACAATAAAATACAAAGGAAATCCAAGATATGGGACCAGGGATTTTACTTCTTTTTCTCAGTGTTCTTTATAACAAGAGTGCACTGTAGAAACAAAAAGTTAGGCAACTACTGTACATGTATTACATACACCAATAACTACAATAGAAAGACAAGCATGTGTTGATTGTATATTTAATTTCTTTATACAGTATTGTAGCAAAACATTTCACAAACAAAATCGAACTGAATATAACATAATTGGAGGGGAAAGTTAGGGAGGGGTGGGCAGAAGAGGAAGAATATGTAATAACAGTATACTCGGACCTCTGTGTATCCATGGTAAAATTGGGGGTAGGTGTTTGAATTGCTGCATGTTGCAATAAGCCACTTCAGAGTAAAAAGATGGTCCCAGTAACACTGTGAAACCATATGTGCTTTCAACATTCAACTAGAAAGTAATAGAGTGTGATGTCACTCTGGTTCAGAAATATGTGTGGACAATGGCAGAACCAGGTGCAGAGCATCACAGCTGGTTGTTACCCATAGGAGAGCTGCAGTTGCACTACGTTATGGTTTGGCTATTGTACCCCACATATATCCGAACCAGTTTGACATCATCACTTCTGCTCTCTATGAAGTTGGAGGGTTACATGGTGAAAAGGCCATCATTTTTTACATACCCAACTTACACCCATTCCATACTCATTTATTATTCAGGTAATTATTCAGCTTAAAAGCTTTCTTCTACTCTCCACGACAATGTACAGTGCACTCTCGTTATAAAGAACACTGATGTAACAAAATACCATTATAAGGTAAAATCTCCAGTCTCCTATCTTGGATTTCCATTGTATTTTATTGTTTTTGCAACCTGATATAAAGAAATTTCATGGCTCCCACAGACTTCTTTATAACGAGAGTGGACGGTATCCAGAAAAGGAACACATTTATAAAAAAAATAATACATGTATAAAACATTGTATGTGTACAGTGGACCTGTTCTCTATACCAAAGTTTGAAGTGATTTCATGGTAATTAATTATGTTATCAGTAGTAACTGTGCCTTTGGTTAACAGGGAGATTTTAAACAATTATACTGACGAGCCTAATTCCAAACGGCACTAAATCCACTTTAGTAACTTTGGAGAAAAGTGCATTTCTTCATCCCAGTTTGCACACACAACTATGAAAAATAAAAGTAAAACCCCAAGACATTTCAACTTCTGTGTGTGTTAGTCCCCATTGAGCCCTACACAGGAATGTTGTGAGAACATTTTCACTGAGAAAGGGTGCGGGACCAAATTTAACCTCAAGATTGCATGCACATTGACCAAGAAGCATGAAGAACAAATAAATTTCTCCCAGTCTGCATGGGGTTAAGTACTACTTCAAATGGTTTATTCAGAATGGCCACTTTGCAAGATTTTATTATATACAAATAAAAATTTGGATGAATCACTTCAAGAAATATTGCATGTGCTTTAACACCCATTTCCCCTCCAAAGAAGAAGGCAGAGACTTTTACCCCCTTGATGAAATGTTCAATCAGTGATAAGTTTTTCCCAACAAAAATTGATATTTCCAGGATCTCAAACTTCAAATCATGTTACTAAAGCTACATAAGTGTGACTTAACAATCTGGGTAATAAGTTTAAGACCTAAAATGTTAATTTACATCACTACAGCAGCATTCTGTCTGAAGAGGGCTTGAAACTTACAGCCAACCCTTCATGAAATAAAGTTCGGTTATTGTCCTATGCAAAGCAATAGATTTTTGCAGCTAAAAGCACCCCAAATCCTTACTTTATAAACAAATTGTAGCTAGTGACCCAAAGGTTTTTGTACAAATTTTCAGAGCAAAGATGAAAGTAATATGACAAAATGAAAGTTCTGTTCATCTGAGTACAACAAAAGTTGACAGAAGAAAAAGCAAATTCATATTTCATAAGTTGGTTAAGTAGTACAAATTACATGAAATGCAATTTTAGCAAGTGTTTACGAAATGCTTTTTATCTTTATAATTCAACATTCTCTTTGTACAATTGCTGGAATTCTAATCCTCCAACCCTGGAAAGCCAACTTTTCATGCAATTAAGTTCAGTTATACCCATATGAGAAAAAATATGATTTCTGTAGTTAAAAGTAATCAATACCTTTACTTTATAAACTAATTCTAGCTGGTGCACACAATGAATATTGTAAATATTTATGCAACAGAGATGAAAGTAATACAACAAAATGAAAGTTGCAATTCTGTTCTTCTGAGTGAACAAAAGTTGACAAAAGAAAAACTAACTACGTATTTCACAAGTCAGATAGGTAGTACAAATACAACTTAGAAGTTATGCATTGTAGCAACTGTTTAAAAGATGTGAATGTAAATGGTACATGTACTTATGCTTTTCATCTTCATAATTCCTCATTATCTTTGTAAAAGCGCTGAGATTCAAAGAATGTACTTACTGCTTTTCTTATGTACCGGTACTTCTGCTTCTAAAACTTTGTTTTTATTCAAGGATAAAATCACGTTGGATCTGCAGCACTATGAATTGATCAAGGTTGTAAATCACTTACTTTGCAGTATCTTCTGTATGAAACACAGGTACGAAATATGTCTATACCACTTCAAAGGAACTTTATGAAATGGAATATTGCAAGTAACGACATATATTCATAGCTGCAGGAAAAGAGAGAAATGGAATACACTAAGAGCAACAGGGTTTGCAAATTTCCTGGAAACACTGATCCATTCTTATAGATGGTAATAGATTCACTTTGCAAATCACTTTAGTTCATGTGTAAACCATTAAGATGGCCTGGTATTGAAGTATGCTTTGTGAACACAAATATTCCTCATCAAAAGATTGAAGTAAACTTTGAACATTGAACTTGAAATATTACACACATAATTTTAATTGTCAAGTGCGGCAAATATTGAGTGAACAAAGGTTTTTGACAAGAAAGATTTTTGCTTCTGAACGAGTGGATTTTTGCACTTTTTAACAGATAACTGACATGTTCCAGGTTAGTTTGATGTGGTTAACAGTAAAGTAAATGTAAATCTTCCTCCCTGAACACATTCAATCACTGTAGAAGGTTGCTATAACTATAACATACATGTCCCAGTGATCAATGATATTTCTTGACGAGTCCAAGAATTCATCAGTGTAAAGGGTCAATCAATGAATTAAAAACAAAAATCAAGAGTCAGTCTGCCTGTCTGACACATTGACAATCAAAAAATAGCTGAGAGCCCAACTTAAGAGGGTTTAAACCTTTGCACTTCTGGCTTGACATTAACAATGACTTGAACTAATGACCTGAAAAGCCCAACATCAAGGGTAAATTCTGCTCAGTATACAGTCTCATGATTTTGAATCAATTACGGATGCACACTTATGCGAATCAATTGGAACCCACATATTTGAAGAAGAAAAAAGGTTCTTTGATATGCAAATAAGAGATGCCCCATTGAAGGTATAAGAGCCGGCATGTGGCAACAAATGACCAGTGTACAGCTCTGTGCCGAATGGAACCATGTCATGTTTAGAAAAGGAGCTGGGGGCCTTGCTGCGAGTGACACCTGGGGAAATGTTGACCCAGGAGAGACAGCCGATCAAGAGGAAAGCAGTGCATTCTTCTGCAGGCGTAGAATCATGGAGAGTTTCTATGAGATGCTGCTATAACTGCACCATAAAGAAATGGTTTTATTTCTGTTTTGAATGGAAAAGAGATACTCTTTTGCACATGTGTGAAGGTTGTGTTAGAATTTCTTGCCCACAAGTTTGATTCTGGAGCCTCATATAGCACGATCAATATGATGAGAAGTGTATAATCTTCTTGGATTACCCACTGCAAAAGATAGGATACAGGTTCACACCCATGGGTATCTCCATTCTTAAAGGGGGTTTACAACCTGCCACCCTTGTTACTGAGGGGTGACTGCATATGAGACATTAACATTGTTCTTAAATTTTCACTGGGAGATCTACCCTCATTCTCTAAGATCATTGGAAGATCTAACATCAAAATTAGTCATGCTAATAGCACTCGCATCATATCAGCATACACAGATTATTTTCTTGATGGATACTTGCAAGACGACTGTTATCATGTCAACAGTTGCATTCTTCATCTGGTAGATCACCAAAAGAAGCGAGCCAAGAAACACCCCACTTGTATTAAAACTCTGCCATATTTTCATGACGAAAGCATCTGTGTACTGTAGGACCCTCACAACTTACAAGTATCTCAAAAGGACCACGCATTATGGGTTACATAATAAATTTGTTTGTCTCTATCAGTAAGCTCCATCACAAATGTCTCTTTAAAAACTGTCAGACAATGGCTAAAGGCTGTTCTCACATGAGCGAGCAATGACACAACTCAATTCCAAGGACACAGTACCAGGTCAGCATTGTCAAGTGCGGCTTGGCAGAATGGTGCTAGCGTTGATGTCATCATGTTTTATGCACACCGGACAAAAAGTGATAGCAATAGCTAATACAAGAATTTGGCTCAGGTGAGCTGAAAAAAAAAATTGCCTTTTTGGTTTTACATCTACTTACCACGTTATATCGAAAATGTGCATTCCTAACCCAACTTATAGTTCAATAGAAAGTGGTATTTTCAGACAAAGTTCATTGACCTGAGACCTTTGACCATGGATCACTGTGGCTACATGATATCATATGTCATTTATTTTCAGAAGTACATAAAATTAATAATGATCACTTCTAACTGGAGTTACAGGTAGAATATGGTATATTGGGGCATTTCATCAACCAGTTGACCCTTCACAGAATCTGGCCAAAATCTAATCTGTTCAGACTTGTCTAATATTCCAACCTTGGTCCAGGTTTCGATAAAATTTGCCACCGGTACTTCATGAATTTATTCACAACAAAGTATGGATGCACGGACATATGGCTCAACAATCCGAAAACATAATGCCTCCAGCTCCCTGACAAGGAGAAGGCATAAAATTGTGGCAGAAGAGTAGAAATGACCAAAACTCTTGGCCAGTTATACACAATTACGCTAAACAAGTCAAAGGAATTGGTGAACTACCTTCCAATTGAACATGCAAACTCTTTTCTAAGCAGTGGCGACTCAGGGAAGAGCTTATCTCTTGTCATCAGGGATGCAGTTGAGGCCGGCCTTAAGGCCATATTTTCCTGGCCTTGGCCTCGGACTAAGTCACGTGTAAAATGTCTATGCGAAAAATATTTTTCCAGCAGCCTTGTGACTTGGAACAATTGGTCTCAACTCCATCCCTGCTTGCCATCACCCTATATCAAAAAGTAGGATCAGTGATTTTTCTCCCCATTTTTAAAAAAGAATATTTGAATACTGCCCTAAAAAAAAAATGTTGTTGGGTTCAAAACAGGTGGATTTAGCTTCCAACTCTACAGAAGATACTAATAATGATATTGATGAACATAAGATTCAATAATTAGCAAGTAAACAAGATCATACATGCCACAGAGTTTACACACAACCTGGATGGTACATTGTTCTCTCTGACACTTGGAATTCACACACTACTTCGGGCAGGTCACGGAAAGGTCATATACAGGTCACAGGTCAATGACATGAAAATCAGAGTATCACAGCATCTTTGGTGCTGTCTGGAACACTTTCCATTCTATTCAGTTGTGGTCAATGCATCGGTAGGTCTTGTCCCACAGTAAAGAATGTGTTGCACGAGGTCAATTGTTTCTCAAAAATCTCTGTAAAAAAGGCATCATCATCATCCGAAAGGTTCATCGTACCACATATGTTTTAGCAAGAGTCCACTTAAATCTGATCAGTGAATGACAGATGAGTTGATAGATACTGCTATTTGCGTGAAGTACCTTCAGAGACTGATTTTCAAAATGAGAAAACAACAATCACATGTGGATATCTACGCTAGCTGACATTCCTTATGAATCCCACTGCTTGTATTCCATGCCGTCCGGAGGTTTGATGTCTGTCTTCTTCGCCCCAATGTCGGTCCAGTTCGTGCTCAGAACTGTGCCTGCAGATTCCATCTGATGAAAGAAATGAAGAAAACACAATGTAAATTGCACCAAAAACAGAAATGGAATGTGGAACAGCCAAACAGGGAACCATGTAATAGTGGCATGGACAAATATAAAACTTTAGTACAGTGGAACCTCGTTATAACGAGGACCTAAAAACCATGACAATTACTTTGTTATATCAGGTTTCTCACAATATCAGGGTCCAAAAACAAAGAAATATAAAGAGTTGGGACCTGCAAAATCACCTTGTTATAACAGGATTTTGTTATATCCATCCTCTTTATATCAAGCTTCCACTGTATAAAGATTTGACATTTTATCTATGGAAACAATGGACAAATTTTAAACTTTAGTAAAGATTTGACATCAATTTATTT
>JZLH01S0446303.1:30373-41216 GCA_001188425.1 Eucidaris tribuloides
TGCGGAGGCATAAAAATTTCTACTCCGGTGGATGATAAAATAGCCTAGATCTGCACACAGTCTATGGGAGAGAATGGGCAGCTGAATCCGGTCAATTTGAATGCTTGTAGATTTTCACTTTTTTAAAGCACTAAATCATCATTTTGATATACAATTTTTTCAGGGCTTCATTTTTAGACCTATCAAAGACACTTTGAGCGTGGAGGATTATGTAGCTCACATTTTTTTAAACTGTGGTAAATGTTAGCCAGTGGCTTTAAGAGTTAATAGGCACAGACTTAAAACTTGAAGAAAAAGAAGAAAAAAAAAACTTTACACAAATGTAAGCACATTTGATGTATCACCTTAAAAAAAAACAATTTATCTCCACAACAATAATCCAACAATTGAAAGTAATCCATCCCTACCGACTCCCAAAATTCCACACCTTCAATTACACACGAGACCATCAGCCTTTACAAATACTACCTCTCAGACAGGTGTTCCCATTTCTATTTGAATACATAATTGATAAGCAGCCACGCCAGTCACAGAGAAGTGATTTGTCACCATTACGGGTACTTTAGGACAAATTGTATCTGTGACCTTGGCAATGATTAGGAGTCAATATAAACAAATATAATAGCTGTAAACAAACCAGATGTGAGTATTAACCCCCACAGTACCACTAACAAATAAGAGTGCAATATGCTACTGGTGTTTGAAATAACAGGTTTCATATACTGAAGCTTTGCTAAAGCTTCAAGTTTCTTTTAATTTCGCTAACATACATGAACAATTTCTTAGTCATTGTAGAAGGATGAGATGTGGGAAATTCTCAGAACACAGGACAAAGCTGACAGGAAAACTATCGGACCTGAAGGTAAAGTCCGAGTCAGTAGAATCTGGGAAGCAAACTGTTAAAGTCATCAAAATCCTTTGTAACTGCAACTGAGTCTGGGTCTTGTCACAGGCACTAGGACTATTCCCTCAGAGGAAAACTCCCCCAGAAAACAACTACCCAGAGAACTACTCCAAAAGAGGACATCTCCCCCTGAGAACAACTGCCCTGAGGACAATTTCCACGGAGGACAACTACCCTTGAGGACAACTCCCCCAGAGGACAACTCCCTCACGACAACTACCCCTGAGGACAACTCTCCCAGAGGACAACTACCCCAGAGGACAACTCCCCGAAGGGCAACTCCCCCAATGGACAACTCCTCCAAGGACAATTCCCGCGGAGGACAACTACCCCAAGGAAATTGACAATGCGGGTAGTCCTGCAGGGGAGTCATCCCTGTGGGAGTTGTCCTGATATGCATGTTACAGCACTTCAAATTAGGAAATGACTTACAAATGACTTGTTCATGGCCTTCTTGATGTTGTCGTCCCCGTTGGCGTAGATCTGCTGGAACAGGTTATTGAGGGCAGCCTCCCCGGAGGCACTGTCTTTCTCCTCCTGGTCGAAGTCATGGACAATCTTGTCCCAGTTCCTCGTGACGTGACTCGACGTGGGATACTTGTGAACGGAGTCATCCGGCTGGTTGGCTGTATGGTGCAAGAAAATAAATGAAAATGTAAAAAAAAATATGAAGTGTATCACAGTCAATGCATATGCCTCAGCATTCCCGTGCCAATGTCAAATCTTTGTTCCTGACACATTGCTCCTAAGGACACTATTTAACATAATGCAGCTTCAGTTTAAAAGTTGCTACGTAAGAGTGCTTAAATAGACAAATAAACATCCTAGAACACAAAACTTATGAAAGTTATGCTGCCACTGGTGAGGCATGTATGAATAAATATCGCACATGACTTATCAGGTATACTCTTAATGGTCTGTAGGGGAAAAGGCCATGGCAAAAATGCTTAGGCCTACTTGTAGATTTTAAATGTTTTTAAAACACTAATCTTTTTAAAGTATTCATTGTGTGTTCACAGTGAGATTTCTTCTTGCATACATCCTCATTATGGGTCAAAATGATTGTCACACAAGTGAGAACAAACAAAATGTTGGGTCATTTTCAGCTTCACTACAGCAAAACTTCACCGATTTTGCATCATCATTTTGACTGTGGTAGTGAAAAGGTTAACATGCACTTGTCAATACTGGCTGGATCACTTCCACTAGTTTCTGTGTGAATTTATGTGAAAATATGTAAAGAATTTAGAAAATTCATACCAACGGGTACATTTGCTACTGGGCTTGGCAGCGGGTCGTCTCCTTCAAGCTTGCTCCACCTGAGACCCTCTTCCTTCTTTAGTTTGATTTCAATCTGAAAATTTCAATCAGAAAGTCCAATTAAATGTACAAAATCAGAAAAAAAACGAGCATTTCTCTCTACTGTTCTTAGACTTTAAAGTCTGGAATTTGATGTTTTCCAGCCCATCCCCCATAACCCCCAACCATAGGAGAAAGTGATGATAATTATATCAAAAGCATAACATATACACTAATATTATCTAATTCTTTTATCACTACAACTTCTTATGTTACTGCATGTCTACTACTACCCACTCATACTGTCGCCACTGCTGTTGCTGCAACTACTACTTCTTTGATTAAATCTATTACTACCACTACTACTGCTACTAATGATACCACAATGATGAAGATGGTACTTCTGCTATAACTATCACTACAACTTCTACAACTATTGTTACTACTACTACCACTACTACTAATACAATGTACTTCTAAACTTCTACCCCTATTACCTGTAGGGCACTCCTGTTATAACAAAGTCCTCGGGACCGATGCTTTTATTTCGTTATATCGAAATTTCGTTGTAACCGAACAAATAAAACATACGATGAAAACAATGAAATTTTGTGTGTGTTGTATCTTATTACATTGTCCATGTATAATGTACTTATAATAAAAGGGGAAAGGCACGGTTAGGTACTTTGATGTGGCATAATATGGATCAATTTTACATTTATAGAGATCGTAAAAATATTTTCAAATCAATATTTTTGAAGAGAACGGAAAACTGAAATCACCGCCAGTTAATTGAACATGTAAGCGGTATGAAATGCGCCCAAATAGATGATTACAGCTCATGATAATAGAGGACGCAAAACAAAACAAAACGTAAGGAAAAAAATGTTCATGAACATTGAACATTGAGCTCGGAAATGGCTTCGTTGTAGCGGGAATTTCACTATAGCCGTGTTCATTGTAACCACATTTTTCGCCATAGACTTCAATGGTAATGATTTTGGGACCAGAACTTTTACTTCGTTGTATCGAAATTTCGTTGTAACCGTGTTCGTTGTAACGGGAGTGCCCTGTACTACGAGTATACTGCTGCTGCTACTACTACTACTACTACTACTACTTGTATTACTATTACTACTATTACCACTACTTCTACTACTACTATTGCTACTACTACTTCTACTACTGTTACTACTTCTGCTACTACTACTACTACTACTTCTACTACTACTACTACTACTACCAGTACCACTTCTTCGGCTACTATTATTTACAGTCATGTCTGGTTGATAGGATAAAACATATACGCTGAATATTTTGCGGTGGTTTTATTTACATGAATTTTGCAACTTACTGAACGCGAAAATTTTCAGTTCTTGATATTCCTGCACAAAGTGAATGTAAACGCCACAAAATCACAAAAATACACCCTCACAAATTCCTTGTCTTGAGGCAAAATATATGTACGCGAAATATACGGCGTATACAGGCAAACATAACCAGTGCTGTAGTCGAGTCACCACCTTCCGAGGCCAAGACCGAGTCCGAGTCACTACCTTCCAAGGCCGAGGCCGAGTCCAAGTCACTACCTTCCGAGTCCAAGGCCGAGTCACAACTCTCCGAGGCCGAGGCCGAGTCCAAGTCATCAACTTACGAAATAATGCAATATTTTAGGGCAAAATTTTAACCCTTAAAATAACTTTGAAATCTTACAATCAATTCAACACAATCTTTCAACCAATTACTGAAATTTATCAATTTGGGAAAAATTAAAACAAAATAAAGCAAAAGCTCTTGACTTTGAGGTAAACAATATTTGATGTAATCGTAAAATTAATGACTAAATGTCTTCAGAACATTCAGTTAATAAACGGGCATCAACTTTCACCGTGCCTGTCTTGTTGCAGTATAGAGCAGCGACATCATAGAGAAACATTGACCCATATGAATAATAATTATGTGAAACTTACAAGCTGGGTAAAATAAGTCATATCCATTGATCAGAAGTGAATTTACTTAGCCTTAAATTATATTAGGATTTCCATAATTTTTTTGGCATGGGGTCTATTCTTTGAAAATATTTCAAAATCCTTGTCCAAACAAATCAAACAAGGTTTATTCTTGGGTTCACCAGATTATATAAATTCTTGTGGCCTCAACCCGGCCTCAACCCGACTTCGACCCAAATCTCCGAGGCCGCATGGTACCGAGGCCGAGGACGAGTCCGAGTCACGGGATTACGAGTCCGAGTCCGAGTCAGAGTCACAGGATTACGAGGCCGAGGCCGAGGACTGGCAAAGTCGGCCTCGAGGCCAAGGCTGGCCTCGAGTCCTCCATCCCTGAACATAACTCAAGTAATGAAGCTAACAAACCTTGCTAGGGAGTACTTTGTGGTTGCTTTTCTCAGGTACAATTGTGTGAGCTAAATCAAGTTCCAAACTATAGTCGCTGCCAGTTGGTAACTTCACTGTTGCACTTAACTGAAGAAAAAAAAGAAAGAAAGAAATTGAAAACATAAAAATAAACATGCAACACAAGTGATTTCTCAATAACACGAGACTTGATATATTCTGACACAAGATAAGTTCGAGTGTGATTTGTATTATAAACTTTGCATAGACCATGGAGTGTGAATCGCATGTGAGTTAATAACAGTCATTCACCCCAATAACATAGCATGATTTCGTGGTTTTCTTCAGTTATTCTTCTGTTTGTTTTCTTTTTAGTCATTATTTCATTTCAGTACATATTTTGTATTTACCTCTTGTGACAGGATGAAGATGACATGTTTATACTGCTTTATATTTCAGATCAATGCTTTGGGGAGCCTTCCACTACCATTTAAGTTAAACAATGAAACCTATCATCCTCAGCATGTATAATGTGAACCTGTCACATGATACGAGCTGCATGGGTAAACACACCCTACATAATTCAGGTTCAGCATTGCTGGTGTTAACCCGTTGGAGATTGAGTAATTTTTGGCTGGGGTCTTTGGAGAATGAGTTACATTAATATCAGATTGTCGCCAACTGGTTAAGATAAAATTGTCTGCTTTTCTAATTTACCTGTTAGCCATATAATAGCATTCTTAAGGGTAACCCAGGGAGCTCCTGCCTGCAGGGCCGGAGCCCAGGCGTAGTGCGTGTAAAACTACTAAAAGTACGCAGACAAAAAATGGGGTAGAATTGGGGTAGCCATAGCACCCCAAATTAAACAAAAATAAAGAAATTATGCACTTACCTCGATTATATGGATGAAGGTCTATCTAGAGACACAGTCTTGACATCGATGCCCAAACTGGACGCTCAAAAAAGCCGAAACTAATGTCGAGTTCATTCTCCTGCTTTCAAAATTGAGAACAAAATGGCTGATTGATCGCGAGGCGCTAGGGCGCGCGCGCAATCAATCGCGAGGCACTAGTAAGGCGCGCTTGCGCGCGCGCCCTGGCGCCTCGCGCGATCGATCAGCCATTTTGTTCTCAATTTTGAAAGCAGGAGAACGAACTCAACATTAGTTTCTGCTTTTTTGAGCATCCAGTTTGGGCATCGATCTCAAGATTGTGCCTCTAGATAGACCTCCATCCATATAATCGAGGTAAGTGCATAATTTCTTTATTTTTCTTTAATTTGGGGTGCTATGGCTACCCCAATTCTACCCCATTTTATGTCTGTGTACTTTTAGTAGTTTTACACGCACTATGCCTGGGATCCGGCCTGCTTTGCGGGCCGGAGTTCCCTGGGTTATCTCAAGGGGTGCACTTACTGTTTTATTTGTAAGCTGGATATCAACATCATCTTTCTTTACTTTCTTGATCAAAAGCGTGATGACTACGTGCGTGTCCGTCTGATACCAGTCATACCTGTTATTGATATCAAATTAAAAGAAAAGCTGTTTTTATGCCAGCTCGAGGCATCAAAATAGTCTCAGAATGCATGACCATAGAGTTCAGATAAAGCTCTGGAAAGTGTACATTTATAAATTTTCAATGTGTAACTTTTCAATGTTTTTATGACACTTCATAATGTTCCTTAAGTTTTATATTTAGCAAGACAAACATTTTCTTTACCTTAGTATCCTACTTTTCTTATGTAAATATCTAGCAACTGTACAATTTTCAAAACTGATGCTTGTCCAAAAACTGAAAACCTAGACTCCAGCCACATTGATCAATAGATTGCTTCCATAATGTATTCAATTTTATTTTTTTAATCATAAATTCAAGGCCTGGTGGTGCCATCAAATAGATGAAAAGCGGCCATTACATACAATTTTACTACATCACAAGTAATCAATATCTTACTGAAATCATATATGTTAAACTAAAATAACAAATGAGCGTTAACTGCAGACGTGAAGCGATCCATGTTTGGAACATCAGGAAACACGGTTGGAGGGAGAGAGTTCCATAGCCTGGCTGTTCTAGGGATGTAGGAGGAAAGATGAAGCTGGGTGTTGGACTTGGGTACACTAACAGCATGTGGGTGACTGCTCGCAGAAGATCGAGTAAAGCGTACATGAGTTGTTATATTTGGCAGGATATGAGCTAACTCGGAGGATGGTGTCATGAAGAAGTGTCGGTAAAAAGTGCAGAGGGATGCAACTTTCCTTCTGTGTTCCAGAGGGAGAATTCCTGCTCTTAGTGGATCATAGATGTTCAGTAAATGGAGAGCTTTCCTTTGAAGCCTGTCTAGTACCATGAGTGCTGTAGAACCTGCTCCGGACCATATAGGAGAAGCATACTCCATGAGTGGGCGTATATAAGCCTTGTAGATGATGATACGTGCTTGGAGAGGGAGGAGGTTTTTAGTACGTCCCAGAATGTATAATCTCCTAGCAGTTTTCTTCGCAAGGTCTTTGATGAAGGGAGTCCATGATGCAGTTGCTGGAGTGCATTGTGACCCAAGAGAGTAATGTTTTGAGTTGTTCAGTTCTTGTCATGGAAGTAGAAGGGGATGGTGTGGTGCTGCACTCAGCTTCTACATGATAGATCATCTCACTCAGTTTTGCTGGCATGAAGTTGATGCACTCAGTCAGAAAGCCCATTTCTCTATTGTATGAAGGTCTCGCTGCAGGCTACCTGCACAGGTTTCTCTGAGCTTTGGGTTTTTGATGATAACATGAAGAGTTGAATCATCTGCAAACAGATGGAGATCATTCTCTAGGTATGAAGCTAGGTCATCAATGTACATCAGAAAGAGTAAGGGACCAAGTACACTCCCTTGGGGCACTCCAGCAGATAGGGGTATTGCAGTCGAAGTGAATCCATCGAGCATAACGGCCTGTTGTCTATCAGCTAGGAAAGATGAAATCCAGCTACATGTATGTAATATAGGTCTCCTTGAATTCCAAAGGAGGTCAGTTTAGATAGAAGACGGCAGTGCCATACACGATTAAAAGCTTTCTTTATATCTAACGCAAGAACTCTAATTTCTTGTTGGGTGTCAAGAGCATCATTCCACCACTGGGTAATGTAAGAAAGCATGTCAATTGTAGATCTCTTCTCACGGAATCCATACTGGGTGTCACAGAGTAGCTGGTGTTTGTCAAGATGTTTACGAGTATGGTCACATATGAGGCTTTCCATAACTTTGGAAATTATGGGCAGCAGAGATATGGGCCTGTAGTTCCAAGGATCTTGTTTGTTTCCCTTTTTAGGGACGGCAATCACATGTGCAGATTTCCATTCTGAAGGAACTGTCTTTGAGTCGAGAGAAATCTGGAACAGTTTGACTAGTTTTGGAGCAAGCTCAGGTGCACATTTCTTAAGTACAGTAGAGGAGATTCCATCTGGGCCATTTGAGAACATTTTTGGGCCAGAATTTCATTTTCTTTTGCAGCCTAATGATGAGCTATGCCTTTCATCTGTATGAATACATTTTTAATAATTTTGCATACATTGTTATATCCAGTAAGCCTTTGGCAGCTATCAGATTGTCAAGAGCAACATTTGTCAGAAAGGTATGCATACAATTTGCATTCATGTACCAAATTAGTCTAACAACCCAGCAAACCATAAGTTCACAGGGATAAGCAACAAAAACAACTCAATTTCTTCCAGCAGAGACCAAGAAGGTTTTTTTTTCATTTTTTTGCTTGCTCGTTTGCTTTTTTCCTGGAAATAATATTTCTTGTATTTGTTTATTAGTTATACAAAATTGTGCTAGTTACCTTTGTTTTTCTTTGCATGGCATTGGTATCTGTTTCACTTCTTCAGACAGTTTGTCTGCAGTATGTTCAGGCTCTTCAGAGACTTCACCATTTGCCTGATCCGGTTCCGACGCATTGCTTGTGGACGCCATGCCTGAGATCTGTGTGATTTAAGAAGCAGATATTTAAGTTTTCATGTCTTATATAGTTCTAACAGTAACAACAGAACATTTTGTTTAACTCAAAACAGTACACACAAAATTCTACTGAAATAACAAACAAGCTATTACATGCAACAGTTAATTAATGACAAAAACATACACATTATCTTGCTAGGTTTCTATTGAGTATTTGAAACAATATCGGAAACAAGTAGCAGGAAGAGTTAGGTCAGTGATTTATCAAGCGTCTCCTTCTTGGTACATGGCTTCAGACTGGTAAGGTCAAGTAGTCACTGACTGGTTAGATGGTCATTTTCTATTGGAGGATATATACTCAAGACATTGAGTTTTGAAAGTGTCTACTGAAGCATCAGATATCAACAAAACTAAATATAAATATTTCATGTTGTTTTTCAAACATATCTTGTTGATAAAGACGATGTTCACTTGATGCTATCAGAAGTTATACAAATAAATAAATTTAAGACAATATTGCAATGGTCGCTGCGACTGTTCATGTAACGTGGAGTCTGACAGTCGAGTCAGACTCCTTTTTACTCGTAGTCAAAGCCTCAAAAGTCACTACTCTACAGTGAGAGCACGACTTAGAATTCAGACTGTTTGCGACCCATGGAGAATCAATGAAAAATAGAGCCAGATTAATATCCATCTCAGTGGAATATGCAAAAACACAGGCATGACAGGTTACAGGTTTAATGAATCTCGCATAGACCAGAATAAATCAAATGTTAAGTTTGATCTATTCTACTTTATTAATAATAATAATAATAGATGTAATAATAACATTAAAACCCACCAAGCACCAGCGCATAGCTTAGGGGGAGTCCAAACAATAGGATTTATTCCGTCACAATAGGGCAGGAGAAAAACGTGTAAGGGGGATCGAAACAATAGGCCGAGAAGAAAAGAATTCGGCGTAAGGTTGCACTTGCAATTAGAGTTAAAATAATCATCATCATCATCATCATCATCATTACCATCATCTGATCATAGCCTTAGCTAGCCTTAGGGGTCTACTACACTATAAAATGTAAAACTCCATCTTGCATTTGTCTCCTTTTTTATTTTCATAAATACATGACACAATCAAGATTACAAAGCATGGCTTAGGTTACCCGGGGGGGGGGGGGGGCAGTGTCATTACAAGGTGTACACTAGGCCTGGGACAAAAAATTGATTAATCGAATTAATCGATGACCTTTTTGCCGATTGGTATTCGAATGCGACTTTAAATTGAATCGATTATTCGTCGGGTGACGAATAGTCTAAATGCCTTAGATGAAACTCAAATACAGTGACAGTAACTTAGTTGTTAACAAAATAAAAAAAAAACTAATTAGATATCAATATTCAAAGTAAGGAAAAACATTTTTCGCATGATCAGATCCCAAATATTCATTTTTTAATGAGAAAAATAACGATCAGAACGAGTGGATTTCAAATGGCGAATATAAATACCTTTATTAATTTATAGATCCGTTACCATCCCTGCGGCATCGGCTGTGGAAAATATTTTTTTTGCCGACGCACAAAAGAAGGAGTTGAATGTCGGTTTTGCAAAACAGAAATGACAAATACCGTCAATTTCTTTACATATTCTTTCCTTTGCTACGATTACTTTTTCCCGAAAACTGCTGTCATGCATTCGAAACTTGATTCTTTATTGCTATTTGAAGTTTATCGTACATAGTCGCCATTGGCAAAGGCGCTGCCATCTTGGTTAACCAAAATATCCGTTTACCCAAATATCCATGTATCCGTTTCCCACACTACAGTGCAGTGCGGATATGCGGATATTTGGGTAAGCGGATATTTTGCTTAACCAAAATGGCAGCGCCCATCATTGCAGGCGTGTTCGCGTAAGGTGGGTAGCGATCTTGATGCATGAAAGAATGAACATTTTCTCTAGTCAGCTATATTCGAACAAGAAATGTTGAATTTTTAATGTGCCACGGGGGTAAAACAACCAGTCTTCGTTTTGGGGCTGTTATGTTTTTCATTCTCTACTTTTCATCTGCTAATAGATAGATTCTAGACATTTTGTCTTTAGTCCCATGTACTTGCTTTCGCGTATGTTACTTGTTATTTTTTTGTATTCTGACTAATCGATTAATTCGATTACCTTTCCAGTCAACTAATCGATTATCAAAATCGATATTCGTCCCAGGCCTAGTGTACACCATGCGCGTGTATGGACTTTCAAAATAGACCCTAAACACGTAATTGAAAGTCGATCTCAGACTACCCTAAACAAGTATTCAAGTCTGAAAAGATACCCTTTTGAAGTAGATCTAAGCCTTCTGTTAAA
>JZLH01S0446315.1:0-10147 GCA_001188425.1 Eucidaris tribuloides
CGATCCGATCTTCGAATGCGACTTCAAATGAATTGAATTATCTCGGGTGACGAATATAAATGCTTAGTTATGGACAATTCGAGGCAAGGAAAATTTTAAGCAGTGTTTGGAACCCAACTATATCATTTTCAAAACAAAACACGACCAGAACGTGGATTATCAAATGGCGACACGTAAACACGGCCATCCGCAGTCATATGTGCTCACCGCGACATTGCGGTGGAAAGTATTTTTTGCCGATACAAAACAGACTTCAAATTTGAGATTGAAAGACAGACATAGCGCAAATACGTAAATGGTAACTTATTCTTCTTTCCTTTGCTTGTTACTTTTTCTGAACATTGTCGTCACGCATTTGAAACTTGATTTCTTCTACGGGTTATTGGACGTTTATCGCCACACGGTCGGTATTGGTCATGGCGTGCCATGTATTACCACCGCGACCGCCGTTTCGGTTCATCTAGTGAGGAACACGCGCCAGCGCTCTGTGCGTCGCCCGGTCGGTAGCGATGGCTGATTCATTGCGGCTGTCGCCAAAAAAAACCAACCACCATCTCTCGCGCGCGCCGGTGAGGTAGAAGTCAAATTCCTTTCAGTATTGAAGGGAGTTTGACTGCTAATTAATCCTGCCCGATTCGCGGCGAAGGTAGGTAAGTGATCTTTATGCCTGAACATCTCCATATTAGCATTATTTCATGTTTGTGCAAACAGTAAATTCCATATTTTAATTTGTTACAGGGAGAGGGGGAAAAACAATCACCATACTTTTGGGGGGTTTCTGTGTTGTTCATTCCCAACTTTTCATCCGCTACTACATCGTCATTTAGCATGTTTAGTTCTTAGTCCCATATGCTTGTTTTCGCATGCTTGTTTTCGCGTGTGTTGTATTCCGATTCAAATAATCGAATAATTTGATTACCTTTCCAGTCAACTAATCGATTATCAAAATCGATATTCGTCCCAGGCCTAATGTACATGGGCACTTCACATTCTGTCACTCGCAATACTACATAACTAGTTTTACTTTGACTCGAAGATTTTGTTCTGAACATAACAAAAACTTCATGATTTGTACCCCCAAATAATTCAAACTCTAAATATCTGGAAGAACATTTTCATGTCACGATGACATCAACGGAATTCAATTCTCATAAACAAATAAAATATTACTGTTGGTCTGATAAATATCTGACAAATTTACAAATATACAATGTAAAAAATACATATCTATCAATTCCACTACTCAAAATTTTGTTTCATCTGCTTCACCTCCTCAGCGTAGTTCTTGTATTGGCACCCATCGCATTGTTCATGGGGAATGCGCTCGTGCTCCCCAGGGTACTAAAATCAATAACCGTACTCCCACTGGTCGACGGGACATGTTGCGGAACCAACTGCGCACTGGTGTAGTGGGGAGTCGGTCTGGGCATGCCGTATCTCGTGTTGGCGTTTGTCCTCAATATGCCCTTCAGTTTGGGGTCGGGTAACGACGACACAACAGACGTAGGATCCGACTTAATACTATCGATGTTGGAATGAAAGCTGAAGTCCTGCACCGGTGTGCCGAAAGGAGTGCTGTAAGGCGTGCTGTGCGCTCTCGCTGGAGTGAGGGCTGCATTCGGTGCACCGCTGTATGGAGTAATGCCTGGGGTGTAGCCAGAGAGACCAGGCAAGGGGGTCTTGCTCTGATAGCCTGGAGAGGAGGACAAGCTGGCGGTGAAGTCTTGCAGGGCGGGGGTGTGCTTGACACCGATGGTGGCAGACACGGGGTTGATGCGCGTCCATTCATCCTTGATGATTTGAATGGTGAGAGTTGATACCAGGTGTGACAGCTTGTTGTAGACGTGGGCTAAAACCATCTAGGTTTGTCATGGGTAAATGAGGAAAAAAAGAAGAAGAAAATTACCATAAAAACAGAATCTCTTTTCATTCTTTATTTTGTAAATGTTTGACCTAATGCGATTGATCAGCCAAAATTTGACCATGAATAAATTTAATAATTCAGTTATCCAACATAAAATAGAGTGTTTTAAGGGCAGGTTTGAACTGATCAATAGTTGTTTATTTTTTTATTGTGTCAGGGATGTTATTCCATAGTTCAGGAACTGATGACTGTAATCATCTTAAACCATAAATCTGTATTTGCTTTGGCGGAAATGAGTAGCGACTCGGACTGAGATCTAGGATTTCTACTAGGACAATATTGGACTAACAATTACTGTAGAAAGAATGGGGCAAGATTATTTATACTTACGAATACAAAGCATAGAATCTTAAAAGTGAATCCCATATTTCAATGGAAACCAGTGTAATTGATGTAAAATTGGAGATAAAAGGTAATTTATGCATTTATTTACCTGTTCATCAGCATCTCTTCTCACTCTTACATTTAATGACCCAGCAAGCTGACCAAAAGATAACGTCCAAAAGTGCTCGTTACGAAATTCCAGAACACCATCCAACGTTGAAGCCTACATTGAAAGAAAAAAGAGGCATACACATTGGTATCAGTTGTCACCATGAAATTTGGAACAAGATACCCACTCAAGGTTATATTGGAAATAATTATTATAAAGCTATGCAGAACAATGTTAATTTTTTTTTATCAATTATCATAAACATATATCTCAGGGTTGTCTCAGTTTTCTTGTAACACTTGTCGCTACATTCCATACTGTTGTATATCATATCATATTGATGTAATGTTATGAAGTATATTGAATTTGACAGAAATGTTACGTATTTGTAATGTAACGTAGTGTAATCAGAAAGTTTGACCGTTTTAGCTGAAGCTTAATACCAGAGGGAAAGAAGTCACAGAAGGCCCATTCACACTACCAGTGAAAAATTGTGATTTTACGGTGAAAGTTGCTCAGCAACTACACAAAACTCACCTGAAAAATCCCAAGAAAAACTGCAAATTGGAGCATGATATTTCAAACTTTGCTTAAACTTTCTCAGCAAGTTGGTCAGTAAGAATGTTCACCGCAGAAAAATAATGATTAAATTCAAGTGACTTCGGACGCTTGATATTGTTTACTTCCAAAGTGTTTCACGCAGAGTAATTTAGCTATACAGCAAGCTGGGAATGGCTAAATGGGCCCATTGGGCATGCTCATTATGGAGCCAAGCGTCATAAGTTTTCTCGAAGTGCAGAAATATCACTTCGGTTTCACTGTAATTAAGTTAGACAGCACAATTTCTAAAGTTGCAATTTTTCCCTCTGAGAATGGCCCTTGTGACAATTTCGACTATTCTGGGTCTACGGTACAGGAGGTACAACGTGTAGTTCACAGACAACATCTTGGATGGACAGAATGACAGACTCATGGGAAATAAACACTTATACATCTAGGTCAACAGGATATGTGATTTTTACCAAATTCACTCTTCAAGAAAAGGAAATATATCGTCTCACCTCTCGCAAAGATTTGTCCAGCTGCCCTAAAATGTGGGCTGGAGTTGTTTGTAGCAGGATCGTTCCACTGTATACACTCATAGGAAACATTGTACCGATGGTCATCATGGCTATACAAAAGGCTGCTATTGGGTCTGCTATATGAACGTTGCTTCATGGAAATACAAACAAAACAAAAGCAAGTGTTTCGAGTGTAACAATTAAAGGAAATGTCTGATTAAAGTGTATGTATTTCAGGTTTCAGAATGCTGCAAATTTACATAATTAATCTAAATATGTTTCTACAGTTTAATTACATCTTGGTTTGAGCAACAACTTTATCCAAAATGTGAGTACATTGGGGATTATGATTTGGTATGGGATAGTCGCAATGTGGAATAAAAAGGAGTTATTTCCTTTCAAAGATTTCTGTGTAATTAACTGTGTTTTGGATGAAATCACTCCTCTGGGGTACACAAAAAATATTCATACTCCTACATAACTGCTCTCTACCCTGGAGTAAATCTGCAAAAAATGAAACGAAAGTTGCGAAACTCAAACTAAAAAGGGTAAGTCCAAATCCACAGAAAGAAACAAATGCAGCAAAACAGTATCGATCTTGAAAAACGATAGAGATTTTGTGCTATGGTTAGAGTTGGGGACATTTTTGTGGACGGTCTGGTTATGCTAATACATGTACAACTTTTTTGTTTGTTTAGTTGACGGTTTTTGATACAAAACCAGCACGACTGTTCCTGCCATAATGAGCCAATCATTCTGAAATCTTACTTGATATCAACAAGGAAGTCGGTAACGAATAATGCCAAAGCACTACACAGGCCAATCAAGACGAATGGATTGATTCTTGGTAGAAGGATATGGTCAAAACCGGGAACAACTGTGCAGAAACTGCAAAGAGAAAATGGACACGGATTATTATATTAACATGAGACATATAACTTAAAAATATCCAATGTAAACTCTACTAGTTTTATGAGTGATTAAGTAAGAGTTCTTCTAGGTAAAAGTGTAATAACAAATCAAGTTCTATTTTTCTTTCATTCTGATGGGATTGATTGAAAATGTATCATATGTGGTGCAAAATTGTGAAGCAACATAATACAAGTCAAAAATACAAAATAAAACTTTGCAAATGATTAATGATACAATCAGCATGTTTCTATTGAAGGTTGTTTTCCGGAATGAACTGGCTGATGGAGTAGAAGATCTCAATAGAAACAGACCTTCTGCGCAATTATCCATCTTTTAGCAGAGAAAGTTTCGCCGGTAATTATCCTGCTTTTTGCAGGATAATAGCGGAGAGCTATACAGTAAGATTCCGTAAGACGTCAATAGAAACAGCCGATTGCGGTATCAACCGGTTAACAACCGGAAATCAACAAAACCACGTGATGGGAATACATGACCCCTGGCTGCAGCGAGCGTGTGTTTGATTGAGCATAAATTTGACCTCATCGTCCCACAATACTTTGCGGCAACCCAGGTCAGCGGACTCTTAGCCGGTAATCGTACGATCCCGGTAGGTTCGATCACACTTTGTGGAAAATGCAATCCAATAGAAACACACCGCTCTCTGCTATTAGCCGGTTAAATTGTATCCGGATAAATACGGTAGTCTCAATAGAAACATGCTGAATTTGAAAAATGTTGAGGAAAACTAGATCACCTTCTACAAATATCTGCAAAGTGTTCTTGCAACCAGCTACTTTTGGAGGCCGTACTGACGTGACGGAAGGCCTGGTTCCTGGACCCATACAGGAGGACTAAATGACTGAGAAGGCCCAGGACCGCTCCCAGCATCAGGCGTCCTGTGTGAACGTCTGGAGGCTGCAGTACACGTTCCGTGCTGCAAGGTGAACAGGAGGAGGAAAGTCAGATGTTTACTTGCATTCAGAGAATGCTGAACATTACATAGAAGTTAAACAATAAAGAATTGAACAAATCTGGTTGAACCACTAATTTGGGTGCCATAAATTTTCAGCAATTTATATACAATCATTATTGGGAATTAAAATGGTCTAAGTTAAATCATGCTTTTCAACCATTTGGAGATTAAGAACAAGATATCTTGAGCTATCTTGGCCTAACCAAAGAATTCATAAAGAAGGCATGTTATATTGAAAATGAGAATTATCCCCATAGCCCCATCCCCAACCTGTCATTCACCTTATAGGGCCAAACTGGGCTTTCTACATGTGCCATCTTCAGACTGAAATAAAAGAAATATTTTCCCCACTACTTTCCTGACATGTTCAATTGAAAAATTAAACTTTTATCAAATTACAGTGCTAAAAAAAAATTAAAACAGATGATTAGTAAACTTACCTTTCTTTCATAATAAATATTGCACCAAAGATGGCAAGCATTGTGCTTGAAAATACAGCAAGTACTTCAAATCGTTCATACCTGTTGGAAGTATATAAAACAACATAGAAATAGTAATAATTTGGTGATATAAAGGTGCTGATACTAAACTATAACCACTGGAATTAAAGTCCTAACAATTAGGTTTTTCTGATGTTTTATCTTATTGTTTACCTGGGTGTCTGTATCAGTTTAATTTTCTCTCTTCCTCATTTTGCCTCACTCCTCTCTCTTGCAAGTTTTTATCAGTGGTGGGGCTCAGAAGCTAAAGCCTGGTTTGGACCCAGCCCAGAAAATTTGGTCAAAATCTTACTGGTTCCCACCCAAGCCCAGACCCCTGTTAAAACTATAAGCCCCCAACACACCCCAATTTTAATCATAAAATAATGACGGTTCTGGGTATGACAACATGCTTGATTTTGACAGGAAAACAAATGCAACAACTAACAACTTTGTCATCCTCATCATTATTATTGTTATCACTATTATTTCACTGGCAAAATAAGTGGCAATAACTAACTAACTGCAAAAACTATTGTTCAATAATAAAATGACTCCCTTACCCTACCTCCCCCAAAATTGTAAGCAAATTGTTTCAATTCTCACCCGTAAGAATAAACGCTTGAAGGCTTCTGCTTGGAAACCCAGATAGTGATGAGACATGTGCCCAGCGACAATACATCAAATAGAATGAGATACGTGAATGCCGTGAGAGCTGAAGGGTTAAACAATACAGATCCATGAGGTGAGAAGGAAGGTCAAGGACTTAAAACAGAAGTTTCTCCATGCATACATGTGGATTTGGTGGACCTAGAACAATTAAAAATGCAGCTTGAAAGTTTGAGTAAATTTGGTTGAGCATGAGCCATTCAGGAGATATTTACGATTTTGCCAAAAATTTGAATAATCTGTGTCGCACTCTGTAGGTGGTAATTCTGCTTTAAAAGTCTGTGATGTCAAACTGGAACAACTCTCCATTGAAATTTGAATACAAAGTCTCATAAATTTTCATTTTCTGGGCTAGCAACAAAGCAATTGATCTACATAAACTACCTCAGAATGCAGATATTCATCTTATCCCTCTTACACATAAGACAAGCATATTTTCATTTCTCATGAAAAATTTATATTTATGAACATCAGTGCAAATAGTATGTGTATGTTCATAAAAGCCCACATTTGAAAAAAAATATTAATATTGAAATCATGATCATGCTATGTCATTGTGATGGTATTTTTTAATATCTTGCAAACAGCAAAGCAACAGAGTCTAGTTGTTGGGCCTAGTATTCAACATCATGTGTAAAAGTGTGAAACTACTGTAACATGAAATTAAATGTAACTGATGTTGAGAGAAATGATCACAAGAAATCTCAAGTGAAAGTGGAATGATCAGATTGAAGTTGTGATTATGCACATGTAGAAATACTTTTATATACTTTCAACACACTTTCAAGTGCAAAGGACAAAAATAACATCACATCAATATATCTGCGTTTGTATGAAAAATACCCCCAGTACGTACAAATGAAGTTAAGTCAAAATAATAATTAAAAAATGAAAAATAAAAATAGAAATGAGCACAGGAACTCATTATTACTCACCTATGCTGTTTGTTGACTGACACCATAGCAACAAGATGAGAATACACAAAGCTCCTATGATACCAAGTGTTACAATTCTTCTTGCCTACATGAGGAGAATAAAGCATAGTTGAAACCAATCTTCATGTACATGTACACTTAAATACTAAATTTGGAGCACGTACTTACTATAACATGCTGCTTGATTTGAGAAATTTGGAAGTACATAAATATAGATCTACATAGAGTAGTAGTATTCATACATGTGCAATTGTGCATCCCCCTGTTTTTGTTGCTGTTCAATTAAAATCACTGCAATGGGTTTAAACTCCAATTGGGGACATTACCCTGAAACTAGTTTGAAACTAACAAATGGCACATAAGCTATAAAAATAATTCATTAAAGGGATACCAAATAACTTCTAATGAATGGGAAAGACTTTAGACATGGTACTGTAGGGTAACATCATCATTATCATTAACAAAAATGTTTAACTCATGTAAAATGAACGAAATAACTTTCAAAGAAGACTGTATTTACGCGGGATTTGGATACTTTATATAACAAGTGTGTAACAGTGCAAATTAACTCACATGATATTCCTTCAGGACTGATCTTAATTCAGCCACTAGTCTGGTCAGTAGACCTTGTTGTGGCCTTGCAAATGGTTGGATGGTACCTTGCATGTAGCCACTGCCACCATTAATGGTTACTGCATGCATGCCTGTGTGGACAAGAAAAAATCATATACATACCACATCACCACAGCAAATGAAGAGTGTAGAATAAGAAGTACTTGCATGTAACGTGCATGATTTTACATTTACAGCTCCAAATGTTATGTGCACTAATTTCAACACTAAATTCCTTTATTTCACTGCAATGTTTTGTGTGCACTGACTGTGACGTGATTTCTGTTGTACCGCAGCTGACAGGATTAACGATGGATTATAAGCAATTTCACCATTTTGAAGAGAAAATGCAGCGAATCGTGGATTTAATGGGATTTTTAGAGGGATTACCATCAGGGTTGGCAATTTCCCGGGAAATACCTGTATTTCCCACCCAGGTGGGAAATACTGGGAAATACTGGGAAATACCGGGAAATACTGGGAAATACCAGGAAATACCTGGGAAATACTGGGAAATACGTGGGCAATACCTAGCCATGTACTCTTGAAGTTGTACAAGGTCAACTAAGAAGGCCATTAATGTAGTTCATTTGGGCTCTTCTCGCACAAAACCATCTTGAACTGATAAATTTCAGATGAAAAAGACTCTGAAAAATCTCTTTTCAATTTCAGTGTTATTTCACATACTGTCCAATACATACAGTATTACACTGTACATTATTCAGGTGTAACTTTGTGGGGTGCAGCCCTCATCTTGCTGAATATACAGGGTCAAAATCAACATCTGTCAATGGGGTGTGCTATTTTAAGTGTTCTGGATTTATGGAGCAATTCAGATATTTGCAGACTAAAATGATTGAAAAAATATTCTAAAATAAAATCAGGTGATTTTAAAATTTCCATACTTTTAGTATTGATTTGGCTGTGTAGAAAATTTGTCCCACCAATCATAATGAGTCCCTTGTTCCCCACCATCATGTATGTTAGTTTTTTGTTGTATTTTGTGTTGAATCACGCTTACTGAACAACAATCTCTACATTTTTTTACTTATTATCCTTCAAGAAATAACTTTTTGATAGTATTTCCCAGTATTTCCCGGTATTTCCCAGTTTTGTCGAAAATAGCAAGGTGGTATTTACCGGTAAATACCGGTATTTACCGGCCAACCCTGATTACCATTCAGAAACATGAATGTTTTTCATTGACACACTGCCTTGTGAAGCTGTTTACAAGCAGCCACAGCAGGTGTACCATGCATTTCCAACATTCGCAGATGTACCACGGGGTTCATCATGCAACTTCCAGCTGCAATACTTCACTAAACACTGGACAGACTGGGTTGATATCCAGTCAGGTTTCGTAATGGAGACAGATCTGCAAATACGGATCACCATGAATAAGGAAGAGGACTCGGAGGTGAACGACAAGGAGATTGAGAAATAGGGAAAACTTCTTGACAGACTTAGAGAGATGAAGAGGAAGAAACCTCGGTCGCGTCTAAATACAGAGGTCAAAATCAACGTTGGGTGGAAGCATTTTCCCAGAAGTAGTACATCCTACCAGCAGGTTAAATCTGTCCAAGGTGGGGGAACTGTGGCTGTCAAAGTTTCGAGAAACGCAAGTTATAGTGACATGATGATCACCAGTAAACATTGTTTTTTTCCCTAATGGGAGTTCAAGTAAGGGGAAAGCAACAGATATGTTGTTTTCGCTGAGAAATTTTCAAGGCCATGAGATCAAAGAAGAATCGTTCCTTTTGACAATGAGCTTTACGAGATGTATGGTTCTACAAGACACAGATCTACCTTTCCAGCAGCAAGAGAATTAAAGACACAGGCTAACATTGTTGAGCTTGAAATTAAACTAGAAAACGTCAATGACGGAGCGCTCATCCGGCATCTCGCAACATCATATATCCGAAATTTCATGTGGTACAATTTTATACTGGTTAAATAATTTTGAAAACATTTTTGTGATTTTATTTGTGATTTTGAATTTGCATAAATTAGCATAATTAATGAATTTCAAAATTGTGTGTACAAGTTTTGAAGCCCCCACCTAGCCCTATCATATAAAAAAACTCACAATGAAAATTGGTCAAGAAATGAGGGAGAAGCAATTTCTGTTATTTTTGGAATAAATCTGCAT
>JZLH01S0446397.1:4770-17389 GCA_001188425.1 Eucidaris tribuloides
CAAACCATAAAACCCATCTCAATCACATCTTGGCCTGAGGTATATAAATTACATATATTCAACTAGATTTGTACTGTACTTGTACAACGTTTATACAAAACTGTGCATGTCTAGTAATAGACCCCATCTTACATTGCTTCATCACCACACGAACAATGCAAAATATGCTTGCCTAACATCAAAAGCAATGTGGTACTGAAGTCTTTGATAACTTTACAATTCTACAAAGAAACACTTTATACTGAACAAAATGTATGTTATAACCAGTACAAATATATTCACTAATAAATTATGAAAATAAACTAAGACACACATAAGCTTTTAAATGATACTACAGTATCGTTATAATGAAGCCCAGGACGCCGCAGTTTTCTTGTTATAGAAATTTTGTAATAAACGAAAGTTAAATTAATATACAAGAAATATAATAATGGACTGATTTACTTGAACTAGGACTTTGTAAACGTGTCGTATAACAGAGGACGTTATATATGTATATTCTGATTATAAAGGACGATACTCATCACTTACTTTGAACGGCAAAAAAAATACAATCTGATACAAAACAAGCTTGTTAAATATCAAATTCTGAAATATAAATGTAAATCTACTATTTTACGACCTTATTAAAAGTCCATACCTCCTCTTAAACAAAATGAATACATTAATATGTGCTCTATTATCATTATGAAAGTACCGTTTGCCACAATTTGGCACCATGATATTCGTAAAGAACAATAAACACAGCACACATTAAAAACACTGTGGAGCCCACCAAAAAATTTCCAAACTCTTGCGTTTGACATATACTGACAGGTTGAATGAAATAATCAACAAACAATAAACACAAAATCAGGCAGTAGCTGTCATGAAAAATAGTAAGAAAAATCGCACATGATTACATGTATTATACTGAGAAAATTCTCAACACAGCATCAATGAAAAACTGGAAGGCTGTCACTCAAATCATTGTTTAAAAGCCTACTATTGGTTGAACTCAATTTTTTTCAGGCTTCATTTAGACTTAAACAACGCTAGCATCTGTAGCTCGATTTTTCAACTACTGAAATGGAAATGTATAATAACCTTTAACGTAAATAACCGATTAGGGAGTCCACGGGTTAAACTTTCTATAATCAAGTAAACTAGGCAAGGATATACTGGAACATTGATCAAAGTTAACTCGGTTCAAATAATTAACTTCTACCAGTGCCTGACAACAATCGTTGTGTTGCTCATAGGATAATTTATAACAGCTTAGAGAAATAAAATCAATAGTTTATGCTTGACTTAGATGTAAACAAATCAAGATAAATCCTTCAGCCAGAGATACAACACTGTTACATTTGTATATATTCAAACGATGGTCTGAGGCATTTCAGGTTCCAATCATTACTGCCTTTAAGGTTAGTGTGCATTGACTACCATATGTCTACTGCTACACATTCTGATTGATCCCATTTGAAAAATCCTTTTTCTTCATTTTGACCATCAAACTCATTTTGGTCCTAACCACGGAACACACACATACATGTATATAAATAAACTACAAGTTGACATAATTAGATGTATTGCTAGTTGAGACAACATGGTGTCCATGAATAGTTCATCAAAATATATGTTGAAAAACTTGAAATACCATCACCAAGATAGAAGAGCCCATCCATTTACCTGCCTCCATCTCAAGAACTTAAGTTCTATCTTATCTTTATTACCACTGAATGACTGGAAAGACTGAAAGAATATTTACTGTCCCAAATCACACAGCAATTGACTCGTCATTCTCTAGATACTAAATCTTGCAACTACCTCCAATAATAACAAAAAATGCTTATTTATTACAAGCCCGAAATCAAGTAGAAATGCGTAAATCATCAAACTATAGTTTGAAGTAATACTTTTCTCTTGGCCTTATTCTCAAATCACTGACAAGTAGAATCTGACACCACAGTTTTAACATAACAATGTTGCAAATACACCCAGTGACGCCCATAACTACCCGCAAGAGGACATTGCAGTTTTGTATAATTCACTACTTATTTAACTATGCAATTCTCTGGTCGAGCAACTCTACTTCACTACATACTTAATCTTTTGCAAAAACTGAGTTAATTCGCATCGCTGAATCAACTTAGAGTCACCGCACACTTTTAAACACTAAATCTCCATTTCTCTTTATGACATTACTCAGTATCAACTAGTGATTATGTTTAAATACTATAATAAGTACTCCTTATTTTTAAAATTTTCACTCCAATGAACTCCATCGCACTCATAGAACCGAAATAAACACAATTCATCCACCTCTTTAAAGAAAATCTACAACTCAAACTCATAAGTAAATGTGCCACTGTGAATATACTTCCAATCAGTCTGAAAACTGTCAAATCGTTACTGAACTCTAAAAGCAATTTAAATACACTACCTCATCTTATGACTGAGTAATTATTAATCCACTCGCAGAACCTTTTTGGTTGCGAGAATTTTTTCTTCTTCTGGATTTGCTCTTGTCTTTTCGGGAGGAGGGAGTTAACGTAGGATAAGATTGAATTTACCTCCAGAAATCATGCAGCTTGGCGTGGTGTCTTGGACGACCCTCTTTTTTGCTTGCAAGTATCCTTGTAGTAAGGTCACGTTTATCCTCCCGTTGGTTGGCATATAAGGTGGAATTGGGAGGTTTTAATTGTGGATGGCAGTGTCATTATGATAGGACTTGTAATTATATTTGTATGAGTGTATGGGTTAATGGTGCATGTTGTGGTATTGTGATATGTTTTAAGGTGTGGGTTTTGTGTGTGTGTGTGTGGTGGTGGCTGTGGTGTTGCTTCGAGGTTTGCTTACGAGTCACGAGTTTTGCAAATCTGCACTGAGACAAAAATGTTTCAATCTCTTGTAATTTTAGTTCGGTTTTACTGAGTTTTGTATTCTAAAAAATAAATATAAAAGGCTGCCTCGCCCGAGGCCATTTTCAGGCCTTTAGGTTTGCCCCCAACTTCCAAGTTTAAACCAAAAATGACAAGTTAGCCTTCATGTAATTGTCTTATTGTTTATTTTTCTTGTCATACATGTAACGTGGTGTTCACCTTTAGTTATTGGCAATTGTATCTCTGTATTATTTCTGTTTGTGTTTTTAGAAAGTTGCGGAATAAAAGATGAATGAAAAATGAAATGAAAAAAGACACCATGGATCACGTTTTATATGACACTACATTTTGTAATTGTAAGTTTTCTCATAATGGCGCACCATTTCTCCGATGCACTCAATAAGGTAACCTGAGATTGAACTGGAACAGGGTCAGCGTCATCGACACAGGATATTGCATTGATTCAAAATAGATAAAACATTAACAAATAGATACTCTCAATTTCAACTAAATATATGAAACTGAACTCAATCATCCAAACAATCACAGACATTTTCTTGACTGCCTGCTTGGTTTAGGAATGAACTGCGCCAATGATCTTGTTTAGTACCTCTAACCTTTGAGACAAGTACGATAACTCGTTGGCGTCTATGGAAATGCTGTTGTATGAAATAAAACGTCTCCAACGGTTAAAATATAGAACAATGGAAGGTCCTTGCTTTGGAAGACTTTGAATCAGGCAATAGTCAAAAGATGTCCCCGCTTCGTGTCCATAGAAACTCCAAAATTAACAGTGCCAAAAAGCGTTGACCCTCCAATGACCTTTGACCTTGCACTCCCTCTTACGAACATAAAACGAAAATCCAAGATGGCCAGCGCGCTGGAAAATACCACAATGGCCTAATCGGCCATTCCAACCTTTTGTCCTATGGTCTAACCCCTAGTTTAGTCACTTCTAATGAACATAACATCATGATCTAACTTTAAGGTTGTTTGTGCAATAATTCATCAAATTTAAACTTTATTAGGCCCCCCCCCCCCAATTGCCCCATCACACATCGTTCATCTATCCCCATTCAATATATGTTTGTAGGAATTATTTCAACATGAATATTAAAAGATTAATTAAGGTATAAACTTGCATTCACAGTATTATTCCCGTATAATGGTAGTCTAATAGCAATCAAGTTGCATTGCCACCTAGTGCATTCTCACCTCAAATTTAATATGAATAATTGCCAAATCTACAGTTTTGGCTTAACTGACTGAAGGAACACACAAGTAAGTAACAATCGGATATGTCAAACTATTTAAGACTGAATAATCAATAATAGGCAATGATGTGACAAATTAATGTTTCTGTTGATGTCTATTCTAACCCAATTGAAAATTGCCAGAGCACTGTCTAATATCGTTGTGTGGCTGTTAGTGGCATCCTAGGTAGATGCTTATTGGCTCTGCTCTTGCACATAGGCGGTTACATTTCATCATGACCTTATCGTCTCTACACACTGCCAGATACAGTTTCCTTATACTATACAAATCACAATGGCAAAAATCGTTGACGCCCACCCTTATTCAAATTGACTCTTCAGTTCGATTTGGGTGACTGGAATCCCAAGATATAAATGTAATATGTATGCTCCCCACTACCTTTGTTTTCATTCACAATTACCCAAAACAAAATCGTATTGCCCAATGGACAATTGTGTTCTTAGGATACCTTGTTGAAAAGTTTAAATGTTTTTTTTTTATCTAACTCATATTTGAATAGTATAAAAATTGAAAACTGAATTAAGAAACCAGGATTTAATACTCAAGATTTTAGAGTGATAATGTTTTCTCCCCATTCGCACAGGACATATAAACTTGCCAAAAATGCAAATAACTTGCCTGGTAACAGGCAAGTGCTCAGTGTCAAGACCAATAAGCTTTGCACTAAGACTGTCAACTCATAACAGTTGGTTACCTCAATTCCTATTCGACATTGTCGATGTGCAACCGTCATCCTAGAAGTTGCTGCGAATACATCAGTCCACAAAAGTTCACTTGCCGCTTTTACAATGATCCATCCACGACATGCTAAAGTGTCATTTAATTGAACATTCTCATGATAAACTCAAACCAGTCAGCGCACTTCAATAACATTTCACTGCGAAGGTACAGATGAATACCACAAGGTTGGTTACAGGAAAAGTGACAAGGTCTCTCAAGGATAAATGAGCTTATTAAATGGTGCAAACGTAGAACATCATTTAAGAGAAACTCAACGAATGTACAACCCAAACACAGATGCAGTGAGATACAACACGTACAAAATCAAAATTTGGGAGGCCCCTTTACAAAGAGGGAGATGGAGGAACATGGTACACAAAACCAGCAGCAAAACCATTTTACGAACGAACTCATATTGCAGCATCGTCACATAAGATTATGGGCCCACATCTGATATAAATAACAATGCCAAACAAAATGAATCAACCATTGCTTAAAAAGGTGACCAGCTCTACAGTATAGGCAGCTGATGACTACCATCGAAATGAACTCATGCTTACCTAGCCAACGTCAATTCCATCAACAAGGCCGAACACAAGCGATGAGTGCACATGATCGCATCATGACTGGGGAAAATGCAGCACACTGGTACTCGGCGGTAAAGAGCATAATTATCAATGAAAGAACACTAGTAAAGCAAGCAATCAGCATCACATTGAGCGATGGCCAACAAAGACATATAATGTAACAATCTCCTGCAATGCATTGGCAATGGAGACATCATCAGCAAACAACATTGTCTGACAATTGCATATTATTGATTATATCAAGCATTCCAATGAATTGAAAATATATTGCTACTAACTTGTAGTCCACTTCAGTCAGCTTAATCAGTGCCAAAATTCAATTGCCAATTTATATTCATACATGAAGTAAATATCATTGGTACAAGAAGTACACAAACTGTATGGACAATGAACATCATTGATATTAATGTTCATTAAAAATGAAGTCAACCCGATTAATTAATATAAGTAATCATGGTAAATATTTTCTACAAAAAAAAAATGAAATAGGATAGGATAAATTTGTGGGCGGGAAAGGTGGGAATAAAATAGAACATGATGGAATATGCAGAAACCTAATAATCATATATTAAAAGAAGCATAATAGATCCATGAACCTCAAAACCGTAGAGACACCAAAACTAGCCAAAAGATAAAAATGCCGACTTGCCACAACAGACGGACACCGAGCGTGATACCATAATACGTCCCGTAGCCAGGCGTATAAAAAGCAGTTCCATGAATGTTTCTTACGTCTTCTGACATCGGACCCGAACCGAGGAGATAGTTGCCACCCAGTCCTTCTCTCCTGAAGTAGGCGCCATCTGTGTTGATGGTCAAAGGTGTATCCAGGCCCGGTCCATTGGGGCAGTGGGCCACGTAGACGTATCGTTTCCTGGGTTGCACAGGAAGGGGCGTGTCCAACAGCTCCTCCTCAGAGCCACGCCCAATGTTCAACATGGACGCTATCTCCCCAGACCAGGGACCACCACAGATGATGGCCATGGCGCAACTCACATCTACTGTCTCTGGACTGTTGGGTAACGACACCTGTGGATACAAAGCAGTCTAGTTAGTTTAGTTTTTGATTGATTGATTGATTGGTTGATTGATTGATTGATTGATTGGTTGATTGACTAATTGATTGATTGATTGATTGATTGGTTGATTGACTGATTGGTTGATTGATTGATTGATTGATTGATTGAGTGAGTGATTGATGGATTGATTGATTCACATGTATTTATTTCAGGGTAGCCTATTTAATGATAAATAACTACTTTCTACAAAGGGCACTGTAAGAAAATTAACATCATGAATGGTTAAGAGAAACACATTTACAAATTTGTTTCAAAAAAGAAAAATAATAAATACTGTAACATCACAGAAATTGATTAAACAAAAGACAAAAATCTGAAATAAAAGTCCACAGTTAAGACAGAACACAAATATTATCACTATTGACTGAAATAATTACTCATTTAGAGTGCTCATTTCTTGCAATGCACAATGAACAAACTCGAGCGTCTGATAAAAATCCTCAACCTATGGCTTTAATGTGAGTCACAAATTGTGACAAATGACAACAAAATGTTACCATAGTGATGATGTCCTCACCTTGACCTTACTAATTCTCCTGCCAGCCCCAGAATAAAATCCCGAGGCCCCCATTTGTTTGGGGGTCTGGGAGCACTCAAACCCGGAGACCTCAGCATGGACGTAGCACGCCCCCAGGGATACAGCCTTATTCTTGAATGCATTCGTCAGCAAGTATGGATCAAACCATCCCTCATTCTCTAAACCTGGAAGATAATAATGTAAAATAAAAATTGTCTAAGTTAGTCAAGTTAACAAATGTCAACACTCAAGAGAATGAAATATACAATCACTCAAAATTGTTACATATTGTTTATTTGTTTTCATTTCTTACTTTATTTATTTATTTATTTAGTTTTTTTTTTTTTGGGGGGGGGGGGGAAGGGGTCAGTTGAGGAGATGATTAACAAAAGAATTAAAAGAATTACACAAGTTTACCTTTGAAAGAAATGTTGGTAGTCAAGCACCAACAACTGCTTCTTCTTTCAACTTTTTTGCAGGAAAATTACATGTAATTCCGATTCATGTCCCAAAGTTGTCACCATACTTTTTTTTTAATATATCATTAAAGAAAATGAAAGTTTAAAGGAAAACAGCAGGATTGGAGGAAGCCCTTTGGGATAAAATTCCTCTAGAATCAAGTACCCTGTTCAAGGCTTCTGTTGTATTCCATAGACAAATGTTGGGTACTTTTTGAACATTCACCATCAGTACTCATTGTGACAGACAGATATGTAGCTTTTTATGGGATCAATTTCTATCAGGGCACCAAATCAATTCAATACTATCAAATGAACACTTGTTTCTCCCAATTAAACAGAGTGAAGACATATTCTTCCAGCTAGGAGATGCACTCCAGATGGTGTATACATTGGTATACATTACACCCTGCAGTATTTGTTTCTTGAGGCATTTTTTACTTTTCCCTTTCATGTCAATGCCCTTTAAATGTTTCATAACCAAACTCATGAAAATTCCCAGTCTCAATTCACACCTCTTTGGCCTCTGAGGTAGTATATAATTTTACATATATTTCTACTAGATGTATGTACTGTACTCTGTACAACTGTTATACAATAACTGTGACATTGTCTAGTAATATGTACCCTCATCTTTACATTGCTTTCAGTCACTCAGCACTGAACAATATCAAAATATGTTGGCTTAACATTTTCAAAACAGATGTGGGTACTGAAGGTCTTTGAATACTTTACAATTTAGTACAAAGTGAAAGCACTTTATGACTGAACAAAAATGTGATGTTATAACCATTACAAATATATATCACGTAATAATTATGAAAAGAAACTATAGAGCACACATATAGCTTTTAAATGATACTACAGGTGACTCCTGTTATAATGAAGTCCTCAGGACCCGCAGTTTTCTTTCGTTGTATAGAAATTTTGTTATAACCGAACAGTTAAATTATATAAAGATAATATATATAATAATTTTGGGACCTGAATTTTTACTTTGTTGTAACTGGAACTTTGTTATAACTGTGTTCGTTATAACAGGAGTGCACTGTATATAGTTATGTATATTTTCTGAATTATAAACACATACTCATCACTTACTTTGACACGGCACAAAAATACAATCTTGATTTACTAAAACAAGCTATCATTAAATATCAAATTTCTTGAAAAGTATGAAATGTAAATCTACTTATTTTACGGACCTGTGATTTAAAACGTTCCATACCTCCTCTTAACAAAATGGAAATTACAACTTTAATAGTGTGCCTCTTTAATTATTTCTATTTATTTTGAAGGTACCGTTTTTGCCACAATTTTGCACCCATGATACTTCTGTAAAGACACAATACTACACCAGCAAAACATTAAAAACACTGTGGAAGCCCGACCTAAAAAATTGTCAAACTTTGCTTTGTGACATATCTGACAGTGTTTGAATGGACAAATAAACACAATAAAACACAAAACTTCAGGCAATTATGCTGTCAGTTGTAAAAATATGTACAGATAAAAATCAGCACATGAATTACATGTATTATCAGCTGATGAAAATTCTGCAACACAGCAGTCAATGGGGAAAAACTGGAATCGGCTGTTCACTCAATAATTTTCACTGTTTAAAAGCACTTAAACTATTGGTTTGAACTGCAATTTTTTTTCACAGCTTCATTTTTAGACCTTAATACACTGCTAGCATCATGTAGCTCAGATTTTTTCAACTGACTGGAAACATTGTTATATGATGCCTTTAAAGGTAAATGACATGATTAGGGGTAGTCCTCGACGTGGGGTGAAACTATTCTATAATCAAGTAAACTAAGCAAGGAATATACTGTGAACATTTTGTAGTCAAAAGTTAACTCGTTTCAAAATAAGTTAACTTCTACCAGTATGCCTTGTAACAGACAAATCTGTTGTGTTGCTTTCAGTAGGATTAATTTTTATCACAGCTTGAGAGAAATAAAATGCAAGTATGTTCATGCTTGACTAGGCATAAGTAAACATATTCAAGATAAATCCTTCCAGCCAGGAGATACAATCCAGCTTGTTTATCCATTTGTATATCTTTCAACTGATTTGGTTCTTGAGGCATTTTCAAGTGTTCCCAATCATGTCACTGCCCTTTAAGGGTTAGTGTGCAATCTGTACATACCATATGTGGCTACTGCTACACCTTCTGGATTGATCCATGGAAATCTTTCCTTCATTTTCTGTGGACCCATCAACTCCATTTTGGCTCCTAACTCACTGGAACACACACAATACATGTAGATATTAAAATAAACACTACCAAGTTTGACATAACTTGTATGATGTATTGCTAGTTGGAGTGGACAACATGGGTTTGTCCATGAAATAGTTCAATCAAAATATATTGTTTGTAAAAACTTTGAAATCCCATCCACCAAGAATAGGAAGGAGCATCCATTTACCTGCTCCATCTCCAAGAACTTTAAAGGTTCTATTCTTATTCTTTTCATTTACATCCTGAATGACTGGAAAGACTGAAAGAATATTTACGGTCCAAATCACACAGGATATTTGTGACTCGTCATTCTTCTAGATACTAAAACTCTCTTGCAACTACCTTTCCATGATAATTAACAAAATGTGCTTTATTTAATTACAAGCCCCGGAAATCAAGTAGAATATGCTGTAAATCATTAAGATCTATATGTTTGAAGTAATTTTTTTCTTCCTTGAGGCCTGTATTTCCTCAAATCAGCTGGACAAGTATGAATGCTTGACACACAGTTTTAACAATAAACAATGTTCAAATACACCGAAGTGAACTGCCCCATGAACTCTACCCCAGAGGACATTGCGAGTTTTGTATAATTCACTACCTTATTTAAACTATGGCAATGTCCTCTGGGGTCGAGCAACTCCTACTTCACTACATCACCTTAATGTTTTGCAAAAACGAGTAATTCGCATCTGCTGTAATGCCAACTTTAGAGCTCACGCAGCACCACTTTTTAAACAGCTAAATCTCCTTTCTCTTTATGACATTACTCAGTATCAAACTAGTGTTTTTATGTTTAAATACTATAATAAGTCACTCCCTTGTATTTTTGAAGAATTTTTTCACTCAATGAACTCCATCCACTCATATGATACCCGAAATAAACACCAACTTCATCCACCTCTTTTTAAAAAGAAAATCTTATCAATGAACTCAATAAGGGTAAATGGTGCTCACTTGTGGAATAGACTTCCAAACACTCTGAAAAACTGTAAATCGTTACTGACCTTCAAAAAGCAATTTAAATCTACACTACTGTCATCTTATGACTGAGTAATGTATTTTAATCCCACTTTGGCAGCACCTGTTTTGGGTTGCGAGGAATTTCTTTTCTTTTCTTCTGTGTATTTTGCGTCTTGGTCTTTTTTTCGGGAGGGAGGGGGAGGTTTCAAACCGGTAGGAGTGAAGATTTGAACTTTTAAACCTCCAGAAATCATTGCAGGCTTGGCGGCGTGGTGGTTTTCTTTGTGAGCGACCCTCTTTTTGTTTTGCTTGCACGGTGTTGTATCCTTGTATGTTTGAGAGTCACCGTCTTTATCTCTCGGCGCGGTTTTGGTTTGGGCATATAAGGGGTGTGGGGATGGTGAGGTTGTTAATTTTTGTGTGGAGTGTGTGCAGTTTCTGTCAATTTTATGAGTGAGTGTACATGTATACATGTATATGTGTGTATGTGTATGTGTATGTGTGTATGTGTGTATATGTGTATGCGTGTGTGTGTGTATGTGTGTGTGAGTGGTGAGTGTGTGTTGAGTGTGTGTGTGTGTGTGTGTGTGTGTGTGTGTGTGTGTGTGTGTTGCTTCGAGGGTTGCTTACGTGGAGCAGCGAGGGTTTTGCCAATCTTGCACTGATGACAAAAATGTTTTAATGCACTTTGTAACTTTTTTATGTTTATCCGGTTTTACTGAATGTGTTCTATATTTCTTAAAAAATAAATATAAAGGGCTGCCTCGCCCGCAGGCCATTTTCAGGCCTTTTCAGGTTTGCCCCGCAACTTCCAAGTTTTAACCCAAATAATGAACACATGATTCTAGCCTTTCATGTAATTGTCCTTATTGTTATTTTTTCTTGTCATACATGTATACTTGGTGTTCACCTTATATTTATTGTGCAATTTGTATTCTCTGTATTATTTCTGTTTGTGTTTTTTTAGAAAGTTGCGGAATAAAGATGAAATGAAAAATGAAATGAAAGAAAATAAACATGGACTGTTTATTTATGAGTCACTTACATTTGTAATTTGTAGTTTTTCTCCATAATGGCCGCACCTTTCTCCGATGCCATCAATAAGTAACCTTGATGATTGAACTGGATATCAGGCGGGTCACCGTCATCGACACAGAGATATTGCTAATTGGATCAAATAAAGATAAAAAAACATTAATCAATAGATTACCTCAATGTTGTCCAACTAAATATGATGAAACTGAACTTCAATCATCCAATAACAATCACACATTTTCTTGTACTGCTGCTCTTTGGTTTAGGAAACGGAACTTTGCAGCCAGACTGATCTGTTTAGTGACCTCTTAACCTGTTGGAGACTAAGTACGAGTTAACTCGTGTTGGGGTCTATGGAAAATGCATGTTGTAGTGAAAATCAAATCGTCTCCAACGGGTTAAAATATAGCAACAATGGGAAAAGGTCCTTGCTTTGGAATACTTTGGAATACAAGGCAATAGCCAAAATGTGTCTCGCCCAGCTTCGTGTACATAGAAACTTGCTCAAAAAATTAACATTGGGCTCAAAAAGGTCGTTGACCCCTGCCAATGACCTTTGACCTTTTTGTGACCTTCAGCTCCTTACGAGACATCTACCACCCAAGTTTTTTCACAATTAGGCCAATGGGAGTAAGTTATGGGTCATAATACTAATAGAAACTTGCTAAGAAACTTAACATTGAGCTCAAAAAGGTCGTTGACCTCTGTTTGTGACCTTTGACCCAGTGGTGACCTTTACATTCTTCTAAATTTGAAACAGACAGACGACGGACGGATGGACAGACGCCAAAGTGATACCTTAGTCTCCCTCCACCTCGGTGGCTTTATAAAAACTATTCTAGAATCAAGTACACAAGTTTGTGTTTCAAGAAA
>JZLH01S0446402.1:2779-22554 GCA_001188425.1 Eucidaris tribuloides
CCTAGCCGTGTACTCTTGAAGTTGTACAAGGTCAACTTAGAAGGCCATTAATGCAGTTCATTTGGGCTCTTCTTACACAAAACCATCATCAACTGATAAATTTCAGATGAAAAGACTCAGGAAAACCTTTTTCCAATTTTGATAATTTAATTCAGTGTTATTTCACATACTGTCCAGTACATATAATATTACACTGTACATTATTCAGGTGCTACATTGTGGGGTGCAGCCCTTATCTTGCTGAATATACAGGGTCAAAATCAACATCTATCAATGGGGTGTGCTATTTTAAGTGTTCTGGATTTATGGAGCAATTCAGATATTTGCACACTGAAATGATTACAAAAAAAATCTAACATAAAAGCAGGTGATTTTAAAATTTCCATACTTTTAGTATTGATTTGACTGTGTAGAAAATCTGTCCCACCAATCATAATGAGTCCCTTGTTCCCCACCATCACTTAAGTTAGTTTTTTGTTGTATTTTGTGTTGAATCACACTTACTGAAAAACAATCTCTACATTTTTTAGTTATTATCCTTCAAGAAATAACTTTTTTATAGTATTTTCCAGTATTTCCCGGTATTTCCCGTTTTTGTCAAAAATAGCAAGGCGGTATTTACCGGTAAATACCGGTATTACCACACGGTATTTACCGCCCGGTATTTACCGGCCAACCCTGCTTAGATTAGTGTTCATCCTGCATCATAAAAAACAAAACCATTCTTAAAATATTCTATCAATACAGTAACTTCGTAATCATTCGTAATATTCATTTATAAAAAAAAAAATGTTTTACTTCCACAGTATGTCCAGTTGTGGTGCTACAGATGTGACATCATTACTGGAAGGTTTACAGGAGAACACCACTCTCACCAGTCTAGATCTGAGTCATAATCAGATCTCGGACAGCACAGTTTTTGCTGCTTCCCTTGCAAGTATTTTACAGGTATGACTCTATGGACAGTTAAATGGAAAGTCCACATTGATGTCAAGTTGATTTTGATACAAGCAGAAAAATGACAGAAACCTGTTAATAAAGGTTTGGCAAAAATCCATCAAAGAATAACAGAGTTATGCATTGTTAAAGTTTTAAATTTGTGACGTCACATGCGAGCAGCTAACCCATTTGTTATGTAATATAAATTTCATAAAGTGCCATTTTCTCAGAAACGTGAAAATGATTTTATCTGTGTGTTCAATATATATAATCAGAAACACTATTTCATAAATGCTTCTGTGAAAAAAAAGCCCATTCAATTATCATGAACCATAAAAACTTGACAATTTATAGAATTTATGTTACATGACATATGGAGAGCTGCTCGCATGTGACATCACAAAATCAAAAATTTTGAAACTTCACCACTCTGTTATTCTTTGGTGGATTTTTACCAAACTTTCATTAATGTGTTTCTCTCATTTTTCTGTTATTAAAACCAACTTGACATCAGGGTGGACTTCCCTTCTAACTCTTTCAATATTGAGCTCAATCTGTCTTGGGTTTCAGCATTGCAGGAACTCATGGAAATTTGGAGGACAGAATTTGTTAAAGTTCATCCAAATCTGGCCCCAAAACAAAACATACTTACACTGACAGAGAAATATGAACCTTTTCTGTAATGAGTTTGCACAAAGTACACATTCTAATAGGCTGCCTGACAAGGGGGAAACTATTCATTGTCTTCTTGTGTGATATATATTTTTCAAACTGAAATTATTGTTATTACTGTATTTTTTGATGAAATGGAATTCATAGGCATTAATTTTACATACAAATACTCCACAATACACTAACAGCAAATAAGAATAAACTGTATGGTCATGGGTTAAAACTAGGTGTTGTAAATTATGCATATTCATAGAAAGTCACTTAAGAAGTTACTGTCATAACTTTGTGTCCTGGAACATATTTGTACATGTTTGACAGTATTATAGAATCGAGAGCCATGATTATTTTCGTTTGCCCTGTATCTGTGAGTTTAGTATTATTATCCAGATATTGACTGGTACAGGGTGTAATATAACATTCTTTGTGCCGTCAGGGAGTTATATTTTGCCAAGGGAAAATATAACTCACTGACGGTCCAAAGATTGTTAGATGGCCTTAATTACGCTTATATTGGGTGATTTCAAGTTCAGTGTTGGTGTTGAGGAAAGAAATTTGTTGTCTAAACTGAGCTCCAACACCGAGCTCAGTTAAGGAGACGATGCAGATTGAACTATCGATTGCACAACATGGAGTGATGTCACACGCGTCTCATGGTGTTGGTTGAAAGTTATGCCGATAGCCTAAAAAATGGACCAATGTTTCAAAAATGACACCAAATCACTACTGCCTGCCAGTAAAATTGCATCAATCTGAAAGACAAATATAAGTAAAAATAAAATAAAGTAAAATATAACATTTACGATCCTAGCAAATTGTATCATGTGACGAGCTGTGGACCATTCATATCTTCGTAACTGTATAAGCCATCTAATATAATGATAAATGCAACATGAAATACTAATTCTTGTAATTCGTTTATCATTCCACAGTCTCCAACATGCATCATGAAGGAATTGAATATCAGAAACTGTGGCATCAAGGGTTCTGGGCTGGATGATATTGGAGAAGGACTGAAGAAAAATACATCACTGACATCACTGCACGCAGGAGGCAATGAAGTAAGTGTGATACTAGTTCTAAGTGGTAAAATTAAATACCTTTATACATGTACCACCTTTCATTAATCCCCTGACCTACAGTACAATTACATGTGATGTTAGTTCAGTCGGGTAGAAAAAGGTGCTGTAGGTCAAACATATTAACCTGGCCAATTTTATAGAAATCATAATGTAGAGCCAGCAAATATAATAAATTACATTATAAAGTGCTTTATGGAAATGTTTCAAAGCACTGTAAGGAATGTGCTCTCTTTCCAGTCATTCAGGTATGTGTATCTTGAATATTCCACAAGAGAGTAGAAACAGAGGGTGTTGACCAAGTGAATAATTTCATGACTTATAGTGGATTTTAGAATTCATAGGTTTGTTTCTCTTTGACACAATATCTTAAATAAGATGTTTGTGAGCCTTGGTATTTGTTCGTGTGTTCATCGTGTCAATGCCGGTAGCCAGTGATAGCCTGGTGGTATTGTCGCAGCCTGAAAAGCTGTAGATGACAGGTTCGAATCCTAACTGATTTTTTTTCTGACATGTTTGTTGAAATTATAGATCAGCAGTAATTGCAATCTTAAAATACAGAGAGAGAGAGAGACAAATGAAAAGTCTATTACATTGCATGTTTGTCAAATATAAAAAGGAGGGAAGATTGATATCATTAACTGTTTCTTTGGTTCATTTGCTGGTCTGCATGCCCATGTAAGCATACTTTGTTTGCACAGTAATTTGCACAGTAATGCAAAAAACTACTACAGATATACATGTACAAGGACAGTGGGTATCTTTATTCTGAACACTGTAGGTGATCTCACAAACTGTGTTTTCTCGTACCATTACAAAGGATGAGTCAGTATTATCAAAATTGTATATTAAATTAATGTAGCATATTGCGGCAGTATAGGGCAGTGACATGATTGGGAGGAAAAAATGCCTGGTTGAAAGATATATCAACGAGTACACCAGCTGGAGCGTATCTCGTGGTTGGAAGGATTTATCTTGAATTTGTTTACTTAAGCTGAATCAAGCATGAACATACTAGCATTTTGTTTCTCTTGAGCCCTGATAAGAATACACCCCATAGAACCCTACACAACAGATTTGTCTGTGTGACAAGGCAATCAGATTGAAGTTATTTTAGAATGAGTCAACTTTTGACTACCAAATTTTCACAGTAAAATCCTTGTGCAGTTTGCTTGATTCTTGAATAGTTTATTCACCCCAAGTTGAGGACTACCCCAATCATGTCATTTAACTTTAAGTATGGTGCATAAAGAGTTATAGAAGAGATCACATCAACTGTATATTGTCATCTCACCGGCCAGTAATTTGACTTCGAAAGAATCATTTCATTTCACTTCTCATTGCAGATGTCTGATTTGACTGCTGTTGGTCGCTTTCTTGTAACTTGCCTACAACATGTTTCCATTGAAATGCTCAACATGAATGACACAAAATGTGCCAGTACTGATGGACAAGAGTTAAGTGAGTATGACTAAATCATACAATGCCAAGCAACAAGTGTTTTAGTCCTGATGTATCAAGAATTCTATATCTGTTCCATGATTGTGGGTACAACATTGGTGTAATATGTTTATATGTCTGTTGAAAGTGAATGAGATGATTTTTTAGATGAATACCATTCAGAATTCACTGTTACTTTAAAGAGAGTCCACAGTATTCCACATAAATTTATTTTTGGAACTCTTTTCTGTTAATAGGGGCAATCATGACATGCTTGGATAATCACATATAACATTTCAGGGGATATTGTTTCAAGTTTCTCTAAAAAGAGCACACATATATATATTTTTTTAATTTTATTATACTTTTTATTTGACTTAATTTGATTTGATTTGATTTATTTTATTTGAATTGAATTGATTTTATTTGATTGATTTTATTATCCCCTCGCCCGACAAAGTTGGGAGGGGATATAGAAACGCCACTTGACGGGATTTTTGATGAGAATATTGGTATGAAAGCGTACCATGATATTCAAAATACAGCCCAAGTTTTTTGGAGTGTGGAGTGTAAAATAGCTACCCCCCCCCCCCCACACCCTGATTGTCTAATTATGTTGTTTGTTTGTTTATTGTTTTGATGTTACACGCATACTTAGCTATAGTGTCATATTCAAAAGATTTATGTTTAGGGGACTATGCTAGCAAGTGTTACAACTTTTTGTAGTCTCCCTTTTTCTCATATCTCTATATGATTATGTAACATGTAACTTACTATGTAAATGCATGATCCATTGTAATATTTTCTGTTTTTATGCTTGATTGAGAAAATAAATAAATTGAACTTTAACTTTAACTTTATTTAATTAAATTTAATTTAATTTCAATTGAAATGTTCTAATTGATTTGATTTTTATATTTTAAGTTACAGTTTTATTTATTTATTTATTTATTCACCAACTCATGGGTAGGATTACCCTTTCAGCCAAAGGCTGATTTCCAAAGGGGTCCATACCATACATGAAAAATAACATTCAAAATATTATGATAATACAATGACACAATTATTATAGAAAAAAATATGTCCAAAAACAATAGATAGTATTAAATACATACAATGTTGCAAATAATATAACTACTCAGATTATTACACAAATAAATAAATACAAAAAATATACAGAATAATTATCTAAATGGACACTGCATGCGACATGCGACAAAATAAGACTATGTAAAGTAAACCTAATAAAAAGGGGGACTTACAGGTAAATCTAACCCTAAAAAGAGGGACAAGAACTTCACAATAATAACATGGTGGTGAGAAAATAGGGTAATCATGCTTTACAGCACAATTCGGTATTGTACAATGTATTGTATAGAATCATAGAGTAGTTAAACGGTGTATTCGAGAGGGGTCGTTATTAGATAGCGTTTAAAAGCCTTAATTGATACTGGTGCTGACTGCGGGTAATCGAGTTCATTCCAGATTTTAGCTCCTCGATAAGTGAGGGATCATTTGCCATAGTTCGTTTTTGGCTGTATAAGATTTAATTTCTTCAGGTTAGATCTTGTGTTATAGAATGTTTCGCGAAAGCGGAATATTTTGCTAAGATAAGGTGAACAAAGCTTGTTTATGGCTCGGTATATTGTACGTGCTACAAGTTTTAACCATCAAGTGTATCAAGCTCTAGCGTGTCATACAAAGCATTTGTTGGAAACATGTAGTCTACATTCAAAGCAATACAAAGTGACTTATTTTGCATTAACTGTAACCGATTAAGATGGGATTTAGAACCGTTGGACCAGACAGAACTACAATAATCAAGGTTACATTGTATGAGTGATTTATAGAAAATTAAGGCAGTACGCTGGTTGATTAACGGGCGTAATATTTTCAGAAGATAAACATGTTTTGTTTTATCATCGTTCTCTTCTATTTAGGATTCTTGTTTTATGATGGGCTACTTTTTAATGGATAAGTTTGGAAAGAGAGATTTAAAAATTGTAACAGATGATATGGACATTTTGGTGTTCAGCAGTGTTGCTGTAGATACCTGGGTATTGTAATTAAATTGCCCAATTTTTTCTTTTCATAGCAACTTTTGAAACTGAGAAGAAAGAGAGTCGGATGAAGACGTTACATCTTGCCAACTGTTCTTTGACTGATGACATCATCACCACCATAGCCAATCACGTGGCTGGATGCCTGCCCCGCCTCACAGAGCTAAGCCTATCAGGAAACACTGAGCTGACAATGACCTCGCTGAAAGCAGTGTGCCAGCTGACAGGAAATGGTAATACTCATCATGCAAAAACCTACCGTTTGTTATGCCAAATGCTAAATCTGTGAATTATACAGTGTTAATAAAAAATAGAAAATGATTAAAAAAAACCCCACATTCAGTCCCTAATGATTTCACTCAGAATAAAAAAGATATCATTAAACTGATATCAGGGAATGATAGCATAATCATTTTCCTTTTGTGTGGTATATTGGTTATTCATATGTAGTCATGGGTGACTTATCATCATCATCATCATTATCATCATCATCATCAGTCCATTTTTTGTCTCGCGTGGACATGTTCAGGAAGAGACTATGAAATCACTTTTCTGTATGTATGCATGTAGTATGTAGTATGTAGTATGTCCGCTCATTTTGGTTAAAGTTTCGTTACACTGACTGTCATGAAAAAAAGTGTTGCTCATTCAAACCAACTTGGTAACAAAATGATCAGTGGGTGGGAGATCTAAGGAGTAATTCGGGGTCAAAAGGTCATGCAGAGGTATCTGGGATCATCTAGAGGTCAATTGTCATAGGAATGTACTAGGACCGACCTCAACATTGGTCAGAAGAACCACTAACCAGAATGCAGAACAATGCCCAAGGTCCAAAGGTCATGCAGGGCGTTCATCTCTGCCGTCATCTTAAGGCTTCAATTGTCATAGGAATGTGCTAGGACCACCTAAACTTGTCCGAAGAAACCACTGACGCTGAATGCAGAACAAAGCCCAGGTCAAAGTCATGCATGGGTCATGCAGGGCGTCATCTAAGCGTCAATGTCATTAGGAATGTGGCTAGGACCACCAATAAACATTTGTCGTAAGACCACTGACCTGAAGTGCAGAAGCAATGCCAGGTCAAAGGTCATGCAGGGTCATTCAGGGGTCATTATGGGTCACTTTCCATCGTGTGGTATGTCCTAGGCACCAACAACTTGCCAGAAGAACCACTGCCAGCAACGCAAAACAATTCGACGCGTCAAAGCTAGTTCTACTAAACAAATTTATATTTGTCAATAGTTTATGGCGTGCCGCCCCCCCCTCCCCCCCCCCACCCAGCATTTTGCTGAAAACTTGCAATTAAAGGTCGCATTGCCTCATGTTTCTGACGCGTTTAAAGACAGGCGCAGAACTTGTGGTTCGAGAAACCAACTTGTCTCACATCTGTGGGTTGACAAGTAACATTTCCCTGATGGCTCTCCTCCATGCTGTCCCGTCATTTGGGTCAATGTGGGTAGTGTTGGACACTCTGTTGTCTTCTATGATTGTTTCCTCCCATGTCTTGCGGTATCTCCCATGTGGATTACTCTCAGCAACTGGGAAATTTAATTTTGCTTTCAATTTTGTGAAACTTCTCAAAATGTCTTATGTCAATATTTTGAGTTGCAGTATGCTTGTATGACTGGTTGCTTTGTTGTGAATGTTCTTTCCAATGCCATCATGCAGCACAAACTACACCAACTTTGACATGAACAATGTTGACATACTGAGTAGTCTCACATAACTGAGAGAGAAAGACCACATTCCTGAAGATGGTGGAAATGGTTTTGGAAAATAGACTTCAGAGAATAGTGAAAGTGGGTGAGATGCATTTTGGCTTTATGCCAGGGAAAGGAACAAGAGATGCAGTGTTTATTCTGAGGAGACTTCAAGAAGAGTACCGAGCAAATGGAGAGAAGTTGTATGTGTGTTTTGTTATCTGAGGAGTTTGAGGTGAAAGTGGGTGTGAATCAAGGTTCTGTGTTATCGCCACTGATTTTTGCAATTGTGATTGATGTGGTTACGGAGAATGCAAGAGAAGGTTTGATGACCAAGATGCTGTATGCTGATGATTAGGTTTTGATGAATGAGACGATGGAGGACATGAGGGACAAGTTCTGGAAGTGGAAGATGGCCTTTGAGAGCAAGGGTTTGAAGGTAAATCTTAGGAAGACAAAATTGATGGTGAGTTGAGCAGAGGAAGAAGTATCAGTGAGTAAGGTAGACCCATGCGGCATGTGTGGAAAGAGGATAAAGGCAATTACAGTGTCGTGTGGAAAATGGTGGAAATGGATTCATTGGAGATGCACAAAGATGAAGAGAGTGACCCCGAGGCTGGCAAGAGATTTTGTGTGTGGAAACTGTGAGAAAAGACCATGCAGGAGGGATGGTGGGACATGTGGAAAAGTTGTGTGATGAGGTGGAAACGGTGAAAGAATTTTTGTACTTGGGGGACAGGGTGGGTGTGAATGGGTGGTGCAGGGCAGCTCTGACAGGGAGGACAAGATTTGGATGGATGAAGTTTAGGGAATGTGGAGAGTTGTTATAAGGGGAAAAGGTTTCTTCTGAAGATGAAAGGATCATGGCCCTGGGAAGCGGGGGTGCAGCGCACCCCCTGCAAAAAGATGTGTATGGCTATTTTTCTTCAAATTTGGCTGCAGAGCGACTTTTCCGCTGTTGGTTTGGCCGCGAATTTGGCCGTGAAAAAAATTTTTGGCTGTGAAAATTTTCCATCGACACCCCCCCACTGAGCGACTTTTCAGCTGTTGATTTGGCCACGAATTTGGCCGTGAAAATTTTTTTTGGCCGCAAAAATTTTTTTTTGGGCGCGAAATTTTTCTGACAATTTGGCTGCAGAGCGACTTTTCCGTTGTTGATTTGGCCACGAATTTGGCCGTGAAAAATTTTTTTGGCCGCGAAAAATTTTGGGGGGCCTCGAAAATATATATCTCTGCACCGCCGATGAAAAAATCGTTCCCAGGGCCCTGGAAAGGATTAGTTTATGGGAGTTGCATGAGATGGGCGATATTGTTTGGGAGTGAGACATGGTGTCTGAGTGAATACGAGATGGGGATTCTGAGAAGGACTGAGAGAGCAATGGTGAGAGCGATGTGTGGTGTGAGCTGATGGACAGGAAGAAGACTGAGGTTTTGATGCAGATGTTGGGTTTGGAAGAGACGGTGGATCAGATGGCGAAGGCGAACGGAGTACGTTGGTATGGACATGTGTTGAGGAGGGATGTTGATCATGTTTTGAGAAGTGCGCTTGAGTTTGAGGTGGTTGGTCAGAGGGGAAGAGGGTGACTGAAGAAGACATGAAAAAAGCAAGTGGTGGAAGAGAGTAGGAGGGTTGGATTGAGGGAGGAGGATGCAACAAATATAGTAAAGTGGAGGGAGAGCATAAGGGCAGTTTCTGTGAGTGCGAGGTAAATCCGGCCACCCCTGTAGTCGGGGAACAAACCGGATTTAAAACCTGGATTACTACTTACTACATTTTATACCATATGAAAGTAAAATGCAGGGAAACAATACACGGGAGCGGGGGGCAAATCCCCAAAATGTGTAAAAGAGCCCCCATAAATTGCAAAAGGGTTCAGTACAAAAGAGTATCTGGAATGCACTGAAATGGAAAAAGTAGCCCCCGAAAATTTTTTAAAAATTTTTTCCCTGGTAAAATGATTGTACTATCATTTTCTGATATCAGTTCTATTATAGCTTTCTTCAATCTTGAGAGATTTGGAATTGAATCTAGGTTTTCTGTTTGTTTGTTTTTAATTGCACTGTATGCAATAAATTTCATACCTTTATGCGATAAGTTGACATGATTTCTCACTTGCTGTCATGTGATAGAAAAATATGTTTCTTTATTGTGTTTATTTGTTTAACTTCATCGACACATTTTAAAAAAGATATTTCATTTACATAAAATTAAACATAGGTACAAATAAGGAAGTGATTTATGAAACACAAAATACAAGTCAAAACTAATAACAATTATTACAAACCCAAATGTTTGTGTAAGTACCAAAACATAAACAAATACATAATTACATAAGTACATTAATGTAAATGATATATTTGTTTCACCTTTTTATACGTCCGGCTACGGGACGTATTATGGTATCACGCTCGGTGCTCGTCTGTCCGTCTGTCCGTTCGTCCATTAACTTTTCCTTGTAAACGCGATAACTTCAGTTTAACTTAACCTAGGCTCATATAATTTGGTGTGTATGATACCAGCATGGATCCCAGGAAGCCTATTGATTTTGAGGTCAAAAGGTCAAAGGTCAAGGTCACAGTGACATGTTTTCATCTTACCCTTGTGAAGTCCTTGTAAACGCGATAACTTCAGTTTAACTTAATCTAGGCTCATATAATTTGGTGTGTATGATAAGGAAGCCTTAGTGATTTTGAGGTCGAAAGGTCAAAGGTCAAGGTCACAGTGACATGTTTTCATTTTTCCGCGTTACAGCGGGCGTATTATGTGCTCGCCCAGCGTGTTAACACTGTCTTTCTGTGCTTCAACTGTTGAATATCAGATTATTTATGAATTGAAATATATATATATTCGTATGTGAAAATGCATCACCAATCTGCATATTTGCAGAAATATTCCAACATATTTTGAGTTCGATTATGACCATGAGGACAGCACTGATCCAGAAGTTGAAATCATGCCGCCTATAACAATTTTCTATCCACTAATTTTTGTATTTCTGTAGATTCTTCAAGCCTCCATTGTCTCCATCTTGATCAGCTCTCAATGGACGATCTTCCAGAACACTTCACCAACAACCCTTTCTTCCCCGCCCTACAAACACTCAGTCTGCGTAGATCCAAGATGGCCCCCTCCAGTGTAGGAATGTTACATAATCTGATCAAGAAACCAAATGGGTTGACAGAGCTCTGTCTTGATGGTCACAAGCTTTCTGAAACTGATGCATTAGCACAGCTGCTTACTTCGGGTAATTTGAAATAGTATTTTGCAATATTGATTTATGTGTCAGTTGAATTTTGCCGGAGAAATATCACCAGTAAGGCTACATATCATTACAATGATTTAATCAATTGCCCATAGTAATGCCTGTGGCTTTGCTATTTCTGGCAGTTGTACATGAGGAACTTTGAGCCTCTGATTATGTCCCTGCCACGAATTCTTATTTGCACTCGCCTTAAGGACGTTCCATTTTAAAGTAATAAGCTAAAATTGTAGAGCTTCAATTTAAAAAATTGTCAAACTTTAATATCGGAGCTACATAGTAGTGTTTAAAGGCAGTGGATCTCATTTGCAAACATCCCCACACACCAGGAAAAGATAACCCATGCCCTTAGGCTATTGATGAAAGGCATGTCTGTGAAATTTGGGGGTCATTTATTACCTAGAATTTGAAATATGCGAAAGAAACAATAGCCGTTTAGTATACGTTCTATGGTAGGAATTTTTTCCTCGTGAGAAAAAAATTCAAATCAGAGTCTAACGGTCACTGTAATTCTACTCAAACTGAGTTTCTAGCTCCTATATTTTGCTGAATGTTCCCAGATGGCATTTTCTTCTAAATGCCATAATTGTATTTACACAATATTGACTTTTAGGCATGCAAAAGAGATCCCCTGCCTTTAAATGAACAAAATAACACCCCCTAATACAAAAGTTTGGAAAGTTATGCTGCCACTGGCAAGATATGCATGAATGAACAATTTCCACCCTGGTGGAGGATAAAATAGCCTAGATCTACACACCGTAAATCTATAGGCGAAAATGGGCCGGTGAATCTGGTCAACTTGAGTGCTTGTAGATTTTCACTTTTATAAAGCACTAAATCATAATTTAGAAAAATACAATTTTTTTCAGGGCTTTGTTTTTAGACCTTATCAAAGGTACTTAGAACATGGAGGATTATGTAGTTCACACTTGTTAAATTGTGGTCATTATTAGCCAGTGGCTTTAACCGTTAATTTGAATTCAACACAATTTTCATGAATGCAGTGTAATTCTTGACCAGAAAGGTTCCTGACATGAAACAAAATGTATGCATGTTCCCCTGAACTAGAGAAATAACAGGGTTTCTCATAAAAATCAGAAAGTTCTGTGTAAGATACACGTATAACATAGGGTGTCTGAAGGGTGCATAAGTGCAGCTTGAGATGTTTGGAGGAATATTGCACTTTCACAGTATAATGACTGAGCAGTGAAAACAATACTGCTTATTTTATAGTTTGTCAATGTCACATAAACTTTATATTATCAAAATACCACATACCTCTATTTTCAAGTTGAGATGCATTCCAGAACCTGGAGTAGGTGGTGTTACTCTGTGACCACGGTTCATGAATTGACATTGTATATTATTTATTTCTGGAGTACATTTATGTTTTATATTGTTGTGACTTATATTCGGTAATTGTGTAAAATTGAGAAGGATACATCGAAAACAAATACTCCATGAAAAATATTGCAAGAAAATTGGATTGAGAATATAAGGAAATTACAGTTTTTGTTTAAAAAATATGATGTAGTCTATTTATTTGTTGAAATTACAGAATGTCTGGTAATTTCTTTGATAGATATTTGAAGGCAATTTGAAAAACAGTAACAACTAACATAAAAAACAGAAGTAATTTTTCGGTATGTTCAGTTATGTACAGTGTTTTGACATAATTTATGAAAGAAGTGTCTTACTGAACATAGTATGTTGACTGCAAATTTCCCTGACATGGAAGTCATATAGTAGGCCATATAACTTTTTGTTGTACATTATACAGGGTGGCCCAGAAAGAATGCTACAACTGCGATCGCTAATTTCTTTGACATCATCTGCAACATGTCATTGTCTTTTGTTTCAGTGGGTAGAACATTCTTTTTCCACAAAATGATACCAAGATCATTGATTTTGAATTATTCATTTGGGTCCTGCGGCCATTTTTCCGAGGCAATGTCGTTTTCCAAATTTGCCACTTTTTCATCAGTGGCGGTCATTCCAACACCGAGATATTCTCGTGTCTCAGCCTGCCATACCAGACAAACCGCGATGACAATGGAGATGCAGCTCACCTGGTCTTCCTTATCAAAGCAAGAGCATTCCTGCCCTTTGTCTCGGCGGAGCGGGGCGGAGCTTATTCTATGGCACACCGTAACATGAGAATATTTCGGTGTTCTGATGATCGCTGGAGGTTAAAAAATAGCAAATTTAGGAAATTACATTGCCTCAGAAAAATAGCCCTAAGATCCAAACACCTCAATGAAAATTAATGATCATGGTCTCATTTTTTGGAAAAAGAATGCTCTAACTCATGGAATAATCACTAATGACATTTTGTGAATGACTTTGAAGAAATTAACAATCACATGTGTAGCATTCTTTCTGGGCTACGCTGTATATACCTGTAAATTCTCTTCAGGTAATTGTAACTAATCTGCATGTCATCTTTGGGTCTTGTAGGTGAAACCCTGAGCTTGAAGAGCTTGTCACTGGCTGGCTGCTCCTTGAAAGACTCCGACCTTTCACCTTTGACCTCTGCACTGAGAAGTGGTTGGACATTGACCTCCTTGACCCTGGCCAACAATAGGATTACAGATGTGGGTGTCAACGACATGCTGGAAGCCATTTTGAAATCAGAAGAGCCATGTCTGGAGATGCTGAATTTGACTTCTAATAGGGTAGGTGATATGTAATGATATAGTAATCTTAAATAAATCAATAAAGTGTGAATGGATTAACATATCAGTGCATTAATTAGTTGCTAAATTGATTACATGATCAGTTAATAAATTCTCTTGAAAAATGCATAATAAGGCATCTATTCATAAATTTCAAGTTGTGTATTATTGTGAAAGCCTTAGGTAAATGTACATTATTTATTGAAGCTCTATATGTGTCATTTGTTGTTTCTGGTGTGATCATAATACGTAGATACATGTAGTGTAATACCTTTATTGCTCCATCCGTACCTCTGACAAAATAAGTAAATCAGACCTGAATTTTCACTTGCAGTTAGAGTGCTGAAAATTAAGAAAAAAAAGATGTTTTAAATATAAGTTGATTGTAGGGTTTATTTTTATAATTTTGTACAAAATTTATTACAATGGGTGATGTGCTAATCCTGACCTAACAGATCCTTATCAGTTTCTTTCTTTTTAAATTTAATTTCAGTTTAATATGATATACATGTCTATGTATTTGGAGTAGATTATTAGGAATGTTCCTTGTTTACGATAACAATCCTACTGATGCTAGCTTGCTAATTCCCATCAATAGATATTTGACATCATTGAAAAACAGTTTAGTCTCATGAATTTCAAGAAAACTGTGTAACATTTGGCATTTGATTCACCACCTTGAATTGTTTCACAGGTATCAGATGGCTGTGATGCTATGCTGACTAGTCTCCTTACCAGGTCCAAGAACCTGAACTTGCTCTACCTCAATCAGAATGCCATGGGTTGTAAGAGTTTGACAGCCATGGCCAAGTCAATACACCTGGCAACGAGTCTACACTTGCTAGACGTCAGGAACCAGGATGGTGCAATAGATGAAGAAGACTTGGAAGACGTCTTCAAGATTTTGGCACAGGGTTTAGGTGAGTTGTAGAAATAGGTTTCACCCAGACCACTGCTTGTGAAACTCGCTTTTCCCATGCAATTCACGCCAACAAACAGATCCCACATTTCTGGAAATTTGTGGATTTTTGAAGTTTTCCGGAAAGATTATTTTTTTCTGGAATTTCCGGTTTTTCGGAAATTCCGGATTTACTGATTTTTTTTTCATAAGCAGGAAAATTTTTTTTAGTGTAAACTGTAGAATTTTGTTAATTTTTTTGCAATTCCTCTAGGCTGTGAAGGCATTGTAACAAAATTTTGAGGGCTTGTCCAAGAGGCAGTCAGCTTATTTAGGGTGAAGGAGCCAGCAACTAACAGGCATAAGTTCAGAAAATATTTGAGTTCTTGCTTGCCAACCAATCAGATCATACGTGCACTGGTCTGGAGCTGACCATGCTTGACCGATGTATGTCACCCGATGTGTGTTAGTCGCGACATGGTAATGTATGCACTTTTTGAAGCGATAAGCTCCTCCCCCTGTAACTGTTTCTGCAAGTTTTATCCCGGGATAAAACTTGCAAAGACGTAAAATAAACACAAATTAACTAATTAATAGGGCCTTGCTGAGGGTCAGTATAGTACCCGTTATTTAGGCTGTCTTAATCACCATGTACCATAATTCTCATAATACTCACAATGTCATTTAATTAAACTTATGCCTGTTAGTTGCTGGCTTCTTCTCCCTTTAGATATGCTTTGTTTATTCTTCGGGCTCATTCACTACGCTCTCTCACGCATGAGTTTCAGGAAATTTTGAATGCTTCCTGTGGCATCTCTGAACAAGGTAAAATTTAGCCTCTTGTCGAGGCACTGGCGGCTGATCTCTGTTTGTCGATTATACCCAAACTCGCGAAGCAAGTTAGACCTGGTGAGCACAGCGAGCCAGGGCCTCTTGACACCTGAACTGAATTTCACTGAATTTCTTATGTCTTTTATTGTTTTCACCAATATTCTGACCAAAACTTGGTCGGTGAAAATCATCCAATGAGTGCGGGCTACAATGACATAATATAAAGTATTCATGAGGCTGAAGATCATAATACTGTTGCTGTAACGCGAAAAGATCTAGAAGCGTTCACTATTTCATTAGGTGAAATGATTCCTACACGTAAATTATTGCACGCCAAATTGGACCTTATAAAAGCAAAATTAAACCAAACATGCTTCAGCTTTTCTGTTCAAGCAAGAGCGTGTACTAATTTGGGGTTTGATGGTATATATTTTGTAGTTAACAGCACTGAAGGAATTTCTTTCAACCCACCGAATATTTGACCAGGCCAAGACAGAAGAGCATAGCGCGCAATTTCATTGGCTGATTCAAATAGAGATCCGTTGTTCCTGTGGTCATGAATAATAATTACTTTTCGGATGCAAAACAGATGCCAAAAGGCCCTCGCGCTGCGCACTCGGCTGGGTTCGCTTCGCTTGCCCGTAACAGCAAGAGGGCCTTGTTAAAAGGCTAGGTAAAACTTTGCTTGAGCAGCAGAGCAAGTTTGCTGTTCATGTCTGTATTATCAAATTGATAAATCAGATCAAGTGCTTGATCTTTTTATTTAATTACTCAGCCAAAAATAGTGACCCAACAGGAATCAAACCTGAAACTTACTGATATCCGGTCAGCGGCACAACCACCAGGCTATGCTGGGTAATGGCAATGTCACACTGAACGTGGTTACAAATACCTGAGAATCATTTCTTACACCTGAGCTCATTAATATTTCATAAGCCCCACATAGGAACAAATTTTTTGATGAAAGGTTTGAAGAAAGAGTTTATGATGTAAAGCAAGTTTGCTCTTCATCTCTGTATTACCAAACTTATGATCATCATCATCAGCCGTTTTACGTCCACAGCTGGACGAAGGCCTCAGCATGTTTGCACCACAGTTCTCTATCTCTAGCTTTGTTGAACCATTTTACTGTTACCCATTAACTGTCTAGCTCATCCCTCCATCTTTTGCTTTGCCTGCCTTGATTTCTATTCTTGTCATAGGTCCCCAAGCTGTTACTTTTTATTGCCATCAAATGTTACTTTTAAGGGTCATCAAATTTATGATAAGTTAGATCAAATCAAAAACTACAATTTTCCATGAAACTGTATTATGTTTATACATTGTTTTGAAAGAAGAATCAACTGTCAATTCAGGTCGTCATTGGCAGGTAAAATTAAGTTGATGTGAGTTGACAATTGGGTGAGTTAAGATTGAGTCAAATGAGTCATTCTTGTAGCTAGTGAAAAAGATTGATCATACTTGTGTGTAATTGGAAACAACATTGTAAACATGTGGATAGGCATTTTGTTTTTATGTGTGTTTATGTGTGTTTGCATTATACTGTTTTTTGTCCATAATTGAACCATTAACATTAAGTTTCAAAGTCACCTTAGATATGATACTAATCTCTTAAAATTTGCATTTGGCCAATCAATAACATCAATCATAACGTTAAACCTGTCCCGTTCCTATAGTGGAACATTAGGTGGCACCTATCTCCGTTCAGCAACCCTAGGCAATATGGCTGCACAAGACAGTCCGAGTACAGTGGGGGGTTAGTTCCGTGGTAGTCCCATGCGTTTAACACTCCACTCCATCTTAATATCCGAGCACCAGGCTAGAGGCAATAGGTATCCTTTTTATAATGGTCTTTGGTATGACCCGGTCAAGGCTCAAACCCGTGACCTCCTGGACCATAAGCGGACGCTCTACCACTGAGCCAACTCGCCCGGTTCACACATCCCTCATGAGACACTAATAGAAATAAGCCATGAGTGACGATTACAGTTCCTTGCTGTTAATTGTTAGAAAAGTGAGCTGTTTTATCAACTCTATTGTTGCTGGGCTAAACTGTAGCACTATAGGATTATATCATTGGTAAATGGTAAGTTAGATTCTGCGCAATGAGGTGAATTTTATGAGTCTAGCGCCCCCTATCTACACCAGCTAGTACAATAAGTGGTTGTATTCAAACCTAGTTGGACTCACATTTTCACATTAATGACAGACCATACAAATATACTAGCATTATGTTGATGCATGCTGTATCAGCAGGTGTTGTAGTTGAGGCCAATTCTTTGGAGGCTTAACCCTAATCAGGCTGGGCTTTTTTGGCTATGCTATATATCGGGGGGGGGGGGGGGGCAGCTGATCGATCTCGGCCGTCGACCGCGCAATTGTGCCGAAAATCGGCAGGCACGTCGCCCATCATGTAATCTACAAGACTGTATGTTAATTACCCAGAATTAATTTCATATTAATTAATTATGGTGATTTATGCATGAAATTCATAATTAAGCTGTAAATAACTAATTAAAGATCCAAAAATGCCATTTTTTTGTCTAGACACTCTTTTTAGTGTTCTTAGCAAATGTACTTGAAAAAAAAAATCCGGAATCAAAATTGATTTCCTGTGTATTTCATTATTATGTGAATTTCTTATATATTTCCTTGTTTTTTTGACCTTTTGTTTTCTATTGTTTTTTCGATGAAATTTGTCGGGAATACCTTTGCGATCATAAACAGCACAAAATTAATTAATTTCAACCAGTAAAAGTAAAAATAAGCATACATTTATGAATTTTGGCTGAAAACACAATTTGTATTTCACAAAATCACGTTTTTGAGCGATTTTTGGGGTGACATGCAAGTACAAATGTTACGTAACTTCGGAACCGCGTAAGCGGACGTCGCAAATTTTGTCTCAAAAGATGTGCAAGATTCGAGAAAAAAAAGTTATGAAATGCTGTGGGCACCCTGCTCGCGCGTTGCATCATATTGGCGCGATGAACGTCGGGGGGGGGGGGGGGCGGATTCCCACCTAAGCCTTTTCTAGGGTTAATAAGGGCCTTGATCCGAGGCACCTGTACAAACCCTAGAGTTTGGGGGTGGTCTCGGCCTATGGCCTTGGATTCAACACTGGTGCCTGTGACTGACAATCTACCAATAAGGCCTAAAAAAAATTGTCATATTGGAGTAATGGCTCACTGAAAAAAAGGGTAGGTAGGGCGGTGTGTTTTTTTAATTTGTTTTTTTATGGGCCACTATCAGCGCCCAAGGCTTTCACTTTATAAACCAGTATAAGCCTACAATCAGCCAATTCGGAAGCCGCTATTTCTTGCAATAGTTCATCAATGACATCATTCAAGCCAAAGTTGAGGACACTAAAAATATTTTTTGGCCCAGCCGCCCAAGTGTGCCCGTTACCTTGACTGCGTAAGACGCCATGTTGAAGTAAACAGCTCGATCATCGCTAGCTACATGTAGTTTGCGCAGCTAGAGGCTATAGCTAGCGAGGCTCCATATAGAGCGCACGAAGTACGTTGTACGCGCGCATATGGCGGGAAAATCGCTGTTCTGTCCGCAAGTCCGCAACACTTCCGGGTTTTCAATTCGATCGCAAAGTCAGCACGATATGCGATATCGATACTATCGATAGCAATACAAAGAAAGAAAAAAAAACGCAGGGTCGGGCGGGTTACGCCAATACAACTATTTTTTTTAACTGCCCCCGCGACGAAGTCTTGAGGGGGCATTAAGCGTTGCACCTGTCCGTCCGTCCTTCCGTCCTTCCGTCCGTCCGTTCGTCCGTCCTTCCGTCCGTCCCCTAGTTGGTTTCAGCACAATAACTTAAAAAATATTTGACAAATTTTGAAAATTTTTGGTGTGTAGGTAGATCATACTAAAATACAGGTCAAGTTCGAATTCGAAGTCCGCAGGTCAAAGGTCACAGCTCATTATATATGCGAATTGGTTTCCGCACGATAACTTCAAAAATATTTGACGGATTTTAAAAATTTTGGTGTGTAGGTAGATCATAGTAAAATACAGGTCAAGTTCGAATTCGGAGTCCGCAGGTCAAAGGTCAAAGGTCACAGCTCATTATGTATGCGAATTGGTTTCCGCACGATAACTTCAAAAATATTTGACGGATTTTAAAAATTGTTGGTGTGAAGGTAGAACACACTAAAATACAGGTCAAGTTCGAATTCGGAGTCCGTTGGTCAAAGGTCAAAGGTC
>JZLH01S0446524.1:0-11968 GCA_001188425.1 Eucidaris tribuloides
AAACAGGTTTTGTTTTCATCCCCTCTCCCAGTATTTTCTCTTCTTAAGATTTTGACATGGCACCACCCCTGGGGTAATTTACTTAATTCTATACAGTTTGATTTGGGAATATGTCATGAGACAGCTAGAATAAACCTAACATAACATTACTTCCTCACTCAAATCCCCTATGTTTGATGGTCTCTTCTTCTTATTTCTAAAAATGTTGAATGTATAGCATGAAAGAAGAATAAATACGCTTCAAAAAAGAACTATACACATTCGTCACTGTCTGATGGTGATTGGGACAGGAGCAGTAAGTATGTGCAAGGTTATGTTATAAAGGTCAATAAAGGATTAATTATATGAGCAAAGTATGAATGCAAATGCTTTAAGCTGCTTAATTTCTAACAACTTTGTGAGAGCATCAAAAAGGGGGAAAATCATTTAATAACCTACATATGTGATTCAGAATGATTGAAAAAGCACAGAATTGGGTCAGTAGAAAATGTATTATGAAAACGGCATCAATTTTCGTGGGAAAAATATAGGCAAACTCTAGCTTTTATGGTATTCAGTTATCATGTTCACTGTATGTGTAGATGAAATAGCAGCAGATAATGAGAAAAGGTGCTGATATATTCATGGTTGTTGTTTTGCTTGTTTGCTTTTTTTTATCCAGCTACAAAAAAATGGTTTAAGGTCTGGTGATTTCAGTCAAGACATTTCAGTACATTTTACATTCTGCATGTACCATATGTGTACATTGATGAATTGTTCATGTTTGTGACCCATAACAATAATAAGAGCACTTCTCAGTTTGTATTTATTAGCTGAATATCACTTACTGATAAACGATATCACGACACAAAGTAACTTGGAACCTAACTAGGTATTCATCCAGGTGAACATTTCCTAGAATTATGGTATCACTATCAGTTTGGTGTATTTGCTTATTATTTCAATATTGAACTACCCGGTCATGGTATGGTAACCCTTTATAATTATTTTTTTGTCAGGGACATGCACGCATGGATGGCACTTAAAAAATAGATATAAACAGAGCATTCCCACTACAAAATCTATCATTTCATCAGTTCTATGTATTGACCTTGTCTGATTGCTACATATACTCTATATGGAATATGTTTTTATTATTTAGTATTTATTATAGTACTTTCCTAATTATTTGTTTGACATTTTAGAAGCCTACATCTGCTACCATGTACAGAGCAAGCCGATCTGTACTTTGATCCCTTCTTTCTTTAATCTTGTAAAACTGTTTATATCAATTTTTTCATATACTTTTAAATTTTATTGGAGGCCCACATTCATGACATGATGAAAAATGTCCCCTCTTGACTAAAATCATTAAAAGGGTGCACTAATGACACCCATAATGCAATGGAAACAGCTACAACAGTGTGGAAAAATACAACATTTCCTTTCATCTTACAATCTGTACATTATGGCACTGCAACAGTCCATGTTCGTGAGTATGTGGCTCAGTATTCCAAGACTAGTTGACATCCTCTCTGTGGTTAAATTGACCCTTGATAGTGGGCCTTTAAAGGGAGAAGGCACCAGCAACTAACAGGCATAAGTTAAGAAATAAAGAGGCATTGAGAGTATTGTGAGAATTATGGTACATGTATATGGTGATAAATACAGCCTAAATAAGGGCTATTGTGTGACACTCACATTTAGCAAGGCCCTATAAATTAGTTAATTTGTGTTTATTTCATGTCTTTGCAAGCCTTGTCTTAAGATAAACTTGCAGTAACAGTCATAGGGGGGAGGAGCTTATTGATTCAAACAGTGCATACATTACTGCGGCGTGACTAACACACGTCGAGTGGCATGCATCGGTCATGCTTGGTCAGTTTCAGCAATGTGTACGTGCGATCTGATTGGTTGGCAAGAACTCAAATGTTTTCTTAACTTATGCCTGTTAGTTGCCGGTGCCTTCTCCCTTTAAAGCAGAGTAGCAAAACATGCTTAATAAATCAAGTCAAATCAAATTAAACATTTCACAGTGATTGTAACACCTGATTCATTAACCCATTGCCTTTGAGATTCTGAAAATATCATAGAGTTAACACAGGACACATCCAGTTCCTGTAGCCAAGTGGTTAACACACTCAGTCAGGAACTAACTGTAGATAGTCCCATTAATTTCAGCTGTACTTCCAGGAAAAATGTTTATGAACTCCAGAAGACACTGTATCATGTATCCTTCCCGGAAAACAGAAGTATGACACATATAACATAAATATGATGGAATACCCTCAAATTATCAGAAACAATGAAAATATCACATTTGCGGCAAGCAAACTAGCTTTGAGATACAAACACAGTTGTATCAATTTTCTGTTGTTTTGTACATAGAAACCGTCTTGTGTGACTTTCAAAACATATGGTACTATACATTATTTTGGAAACATGAGTATGAAACATAACACACAAATCTGACAATAATGCCCTGAAATACCACGAAACATTAAAAAATTCACATGTTTGCTGCACATGATCCACCCAGTACATTAATATCTCATATAAATATCACATCTTTGTGATAAACATTAGTTTTCACGATTCCTAGATGAGCATGAGGAAGTAGTGAAGATTAAAACTTAGCTACTGGTAATCCAGGGGTCTGACCTGGTATTGTTGACTTCTAATTATAACTCTTCCAGAAAAAACATTTGTGAACTGAAACCGTGACAGTGTCAATAATACAGAACAGAGATAGACGCCTCTTCACTTCATTGTAATTTCTGGGAACAAAGTCCTTTATCTGTTTCTTGGTTTTGTTCTTTTTATTCTTATTTCTCTCTTCAGCTCTTTTGGTCTGCAGCCAAGATTATATATTCATCTCACCCCAGTTCATTAGCTGGGTTAATAGGTGATTAACGTCCTGGAGTTTAGCTATAAAATTGTCTACATGTCATGTCAAGATGCTACTTAATCAAGGGCTTCACACGTAATCTACACATTTGCTGTTGATGATTAGTATGCTTAACATGTGTATTTCTTTCCCAAAACACGACCAATTATTAAAACCAGTCAGAGTCCATGTCTGAATTATCTCTTATACATATAAAATGTCTTCTTTTACATATTTTTATCACTCATTACTTATTGTTTTGAAAGTGGTGACAAAACAAAGCTATGGAAGTTTTTGACAGTGTTACTGTCTATGGGATTTGCCTCAGCACTCCCACACCAATTTTAAATTAAATAAATGCCCTGTACATGATTTACCCAAAACCATTTTTAGTTTATGGCATAAATGATAAGAATGACTTTATTGGTTATTATTTATATTTGTTAAATAAAGCATTGAATGAACACTATGCAAGGCCCCATGGCCTTTGGCTTTTGACCTTTCACCTCTCAAATGTAATCTGTTCATTGTTGTTGTATCATATAACACACTTGACCCAAGTTTCATAATAATATGTGGTTGTTAGCTGAACAGCCATTTACCACAACATGTCAGAAATTGATACATGCCATATTTCTCCCATATGTTTTATCATCCTCAATATGAATTTATTAAACAAACAAACAATTGCAATATGGTGTACATACAAAGGGGTTTTCCTTTCTTTCATTAACCCAATGGTTACATGAGCTTGATAACTCAAATTTATTGCTCAAATTTCTGTTTCATGAACATCAGATATTGCATTTTTCTGCTTTGTAAATTTTCTGAATATCACATCCAATGAATTTACATTGTCAGATGTCAGGTCAGATAGGTCTTGGTATCAACATTGTTTGAAGGCGTGGGGTGGGGTTGTTACATCAATGTATGCATTGTATGGATACATATCGTCAATTTATTAAGTTTTACAATTAATTTGAATAATGAATGCTGAGATCATTCCATTTAAGGACAGTTTAATACTTTATCAAGTTCATTTTGTTTTATTTTGCCCCCCCCCCCAAATGTTCTCTTAATTCCATCTTAGGAGGGGGAGGGGTGGAGTGCATGTGTATCAAGTGGAAATAGTCCATCCTCATTTCGATTCCCTACATACTCGTATAACATGGCAAGCAATGGGTTTATATTTCACCTGCCAATTGAACCAGACGGCCAATTTGTTTTGGTGTGGGCGGGCATTTCTGATACTTGAAAGGTATCAATTTAATACCATCTGGATGCATAACCAGTCATAATGCTAGAGTCTGCCTAATTGTATCACTAATTGCTTTGTCTGGTTCCAATGCAAATTAGTGAACCTGACAGAAATTGACAGCAGTCGGACGTATTAGTATCATGCAATATTTAATATTTCCAGTAGTCAATTATAACCTAGTAGATATCCTATTAGAAACATATATATCAAGCAAAGGAATTTACAATAAAACCTTTGCATAACCAGGGCAAATCAACATCAATACATACACCTTGCCCTCCCTGGTCAATCTTGAGTCTGCTGTGTAGAACACTTTTACTTCACTCATTAGTGCATTATTCCAGGTGTATCTCAAAAGATTACACCTTGAAGTCCATGTAAAAGACAAAGCTTCAAAAGCATTTTGATCTTTGCTTCTATTCTTTGCACAAATGTTTCACTACATTTGCTCAGCATACATGATGAACCCAATTTGCAGATGTACTATCTGTATTCTGTAATAGGTCTTTTTCTTTGACATTTGACATTGATCTTTACCCTTAATTTCTTTCAAGAAATTTGCCAATGCTCATAGAAACCAATAATGGGATATTTACTAATCTTGGGCAGGTTTTGTCAAAAATCTCCATAATTCATCTACCCCTCATGGTGCACACCCAGGCCAAGTTTGATCAAAATCAAGTGAATTTCTCAAGATATTGCAACAAAAAGCTCTCCTGTTTACAGATGGATGTACGGAGAAGGATAAGTCACAAAGAATTTGCAGAATATCTTACATCAATCACAAAACAACACAAAATGAAAAAGGTATCTTGTCTGCTAGGCATCTTTATTCATTATCTTTATTTTTTCAGCCGAATAAGATTAACTTTTGGGAAACTTAGTTTGTTATCAAGTTTCTTTATTTTTCTTTTACATTTTTGCCTTCTCTGTTTATCAGTTGTTAAATATTTTGATGAGGACATCTACATGTATGTAGTAAAACAGGAATGACATAAAACTTGTTTTGGTATAGTGGACTACACTCACAGACACACAAAGAAGATTCAACAAATCATACCGGTTTTAGCCTTTCTACTCCGAATACACATGTATAACATTAAATCACAAAACATGACCTAATCATGATGAACATTTTTCTATCATCTTATCTTCAACTTAATTAATTGAAAATCTTTTTGTCCTTACAGTATATACATTTACCAAGTAACTCAATATTCCTTACAATGATTATCTGCCAATAACCAGATAATACTTCACCTATATCAACAGAGATTTTATTTCATCTTGAAAAAATCAAGTACATCTAGGCAAAATTATCTACATGCACAGGAGAAAGTGCACTTTAAATTTAACTGAACCTATGAACTTTCTTACATTCCCTTTGCAAAATGGCTTCTTTATCTTATTTTCTTTTAGGCCTCTGATGACCTATAACATTCAAACACATGAATCTCTACCATCTACTTTGCTTGAGTCACAGATGACACCCACGTTCAACAAATGATGACATAAATAGTACCCTGGGGTACCAACTAAAAATCTGCCATTTTGTTGATTTATCATTTTTTTTCAGCACTATACCTTGGTTACAAAATTATGTTAAAGTTATGCAATAAGTGTGAAAATAACAAATTAGCTTCCTTTTTACTCCATTTTTTGTAAGTTTTTTTTCTTTTTAATGTGCACTTGCACAGCCTCTGCATCATAACCGCTGATTTCAGTGTTCATACCTGAAGAAAATACATTTTTGGACACAAGAGGGCACTGCAGAACGTGGTACACTGGTACCCTGGTGTAGTGCGTGGTGCACCAAATGTGACAACAATGTTGCCTTTTAAGTCAGACATGTTAACATCTTCATTAGAAAGTCTCATGGATAACTCCATTCAAAACAACATCCTGTATTCTTCTCTAACATACAGTTTCAAATACAGATTAGCCCTTTGAAAGCAATATATGCACTGGAACTGAACTTCCCCACTTCATCATTTTCTGTTTAAACTGAGGTATCATCAAAATGATTTATAGATCATTCCATAAACACAGGCAAACTGATTTCAATTTTATGGCAATTTCACACATACAAATAACTTTGTTTGGCAGAGGTAGAAGAAAAACACTACACACATGGGTAAACACAGATCTTATGATCATACTGATTAAAGGCATTGTATAACAATGTGTGCAGTTTAAAAAAAATCTGAGCTACATGATTCCCCATGCTACCAGTGTCTCTGATACAGTCTAAAAATGAAGTCCTGGAAAAATTGCAGTTTAAAATGATCATTAAGTGCTTTAAAAAAGTGAAAATCATTGAGAGACCATTCCAGCTTTCCCCTATAGACTGCTGTGCTGCAGAATTTCATATCGGCTGAGAATAATTCATGTGCCAATTTGTATCTGCACATATTGTATTAGTGACAACATAACTGTCAGAACTTTTGTGTTCTAGGGTGTTTATTTGTCCATTCAAACACTGTACGCTATGACAGATGGCAAAGTTCGACAATTTTTTTAATGGGTCTTCCACAGTGTTATACAGGGTGGCCCAGAAAGAATGCTACACATATGATCTTTAATTTCTTCAACATCATGAACAAATTGCTATTAATTGTTATTTCATTTGTTAGAACATTCTTTTTCTGACAAAATGATACCATGATGATTGATTTTGAGTAAGGCATTTGGATCCTAGGGCCATTTTTCTGAGGCAATGTAATTTCCGAAATTTGTTTCTTTCTCAACTCCCGCGAACCTGGAAACACCAAAATATTCTCACGTAACAGCGTGCCATGGAATGAGCGGGGAGACAGATGACTGGAATGCCTCGCTTTGATACGGAAGACAATGGTAAGGTACATGTATGGCTTACATTGTCATTGCACCTGGATAGTGCAGCCCATTCCATGGCAAGTCGTTACACGAGAATATTTTGGTGTTCTGATGATCACTGGAGTTGAAAAAATAGCAATTTTAGGAAATTACATTGTCTCGAAAAATAGCCCTAGAATCCAAACGCCTCAATCAAAATCAATGATCATGGTATCATATTGTTTAAAAAAGAATGTTCTAATCGCTAAACTAATCACCAATGACATTTTGTGAATGAGTTTGAAGAAATTAACGATCGCATCTGTAGCATTCTTTTTGGGCCATGCTGTATAGTGTCTTTAATAATGATGTTGGGTAGATATCACTCCAATAACTAGTGTTTTCTTTCTTCATAAGTTACGTTAGTTTTGTTCCTTTGACCCCCCCCCCCCTTCCAACGGAAAACAAGAAAATGAAACAAACAACAATAACCTCAAAAGATACACAAAATAAACATCTCAAAACAAAATACAAATCTAATACTTCAAAATACATGTAAGTTAAATAACCATCAATACAGTGCACAGATGCCCTCAAGTGAAATTAAACAAATTATGTATATTCGCTGGTCAAAACATATTTATCAGAATTTAGGGAAATGTGTTATTACAACTGTGAATCTCAAATCCTATTATATCTCAAGTATGGAAGCTGACAGATTTAATACTGTTTAAGTGCATACTCCACTGCTATATTTAGCACCCCTTATCAACAACATTTTGAGATGACGATATCATAGGATCAATCATCCATTTGTACAGCATCTTTCAAACAGAAACCAAACTTTACTGCCAAGCACCGTTTTTTTATTAGGTTGTTGTTGTTTTTTATTGTAAATTGTCTTTCACTTGTCACTTTTTATACTTCAATCAGTTCATTGCTCATTTTTGTTCTAAAATATTCTTCTACATTTCTCCTCCTCCTCCTCCTCCTCCTCCTCCTCCTCCTCCTCCTCCTCCTCCTTCTCCTCCTCCTTCTTCTTCTTCTTCCTCTTCTTTTTCCTCCTCCTCTTCCTCTCCTTTTGCCTTCTACAATTTTAAAAGCATGTTTGTATTATTTAAAGAAGACAAGGAATTGGAATCTTTTATTTTTCTTGTCATTTTAACAAAATGTCACTGATAATTGGAGCAAATGACATGAATTTTGAACATTGCAAATAAAAACTTGAGTACACCAGTCTGTAGAGATATCATCAGAAATTATTCTATTGCTAAGATTCTGATAGCGACCTCCTTCCTAACTGAAAAAAAAAATGGGGGTGGAATCCATCATTCAAAAAACGCATATTTCACTTAGTAACTGCTACTTGTTAGTACACCTGGCTCTGAAAATGAACAAATCCAGAATACTAGCAATCTCCCCATAGCTAAATGTTCTAAGCCTCCTGCTAGATAAATACTTAATATCTACACCACCTGCACGTAAAGTTATATTCTACAGATTTATTGGAATGAAAAAAAAAAATCCTCTCATATACTACACAAAATCAAGAACACTAAAAGCTGTGTATCTGTAACTACTGTCGTGATGGTTAATAGCTCATGAATATTAAATGCCATTATCCGCAGGTATCATATCCTGCTGGTGTATACTACTGCCCCCTCTATTGCCACCTCCTCACGACGTCTCACAAGGTGTGATACGAACGGAAACAACACTTGCAGATAAGAGATGAGGGGGGGCCTGCCAGCTCTGATGTCAGACTTGCACTGCCTCGGCTACCTACACTATCAGTCGCTGAAGGAGAAACATTAAACCTCCACACAGCATCTTGCACCCCGAGATCAGGTGGTGCATGGCTGATGCAAGAAATTCATTTGTGATGTCAAACCTCCTAAGAGCTTAGATGTAGGCTTAAGAGATGTCACATCGATGCATTTGCATTTGCATTTATCACGGGGGCACAGAAAATGCCTAAGACACATGTACGTCAAACGGATCAAGGCATCACGCACATTTATTTGCAAGACAACTCGATTCGACTTTCATGAAACGTCGCATGTCAACAATTTTCCGGAATCAACGATTAATTTAAAACGATTCAGAGAATCCAACTGAAGGAAATGTTAATTTAATTCTACTTAAGGCTTGAAAACTGTGTGTCAAGTCAAGTCAGGCTTGAATAAAAAATCTAACTACACAAATGGATAATTCTCCAAATTGGGGGCTTCTGCTGGGTTAGAGAAAAGTCAAAACGTAGAATTGTACATTGCAGGCCTTCAACTCTGCTTGGTTGAAAAAGTAAAAGAAAATTAGAAGCAAATTTCTCAAAAAAGTAGAATTCATTCCACGAAAGTACGAGGAAAGTAGGATACTTATAAGTAGTGTTTGGAGTAGGAATCCCAAAGCAAATTGAAACACGCGGAATACACAGAAAAAAATTCTATCACTAGTGAAAAAGCGGAAATCCCTGGAAACAAGTTTAACAAAAATTTCAAAAACACAAGAAATTGGCCTCGAACCCCGCATCATAAAACACTGCTAACCATTTCATTTTACCAAGAACTACTAATTGTGTTGGCTCAGTTGGTAGAGCATCCGCCTCACAACCGTGAGGTTGGGGGTTCAAGCCTGTTCAAACCCCGGCCACGTCAGACCAAAAGACGTTAAAAGATAGGAGTTGCTGCTACCCTGTTTGGCGTTCAACGATAAGGGATAGAGCAACGTCGATCTGGCGCTGCTTAGTGGCTGCCGGGCCCATGATTAATTGGGCAAAATGAATTTTCGGAGGATTTCTATTTCTGATTTCTATTTCGAACAATAAATTTTGGATGATGATTATTATTATTATTATTATTACTCTACTTTGGTAGAAAGGAAGCATGTGACAAATCACTCAAATGTGAGCGACTGAAGTTTTTGAGAAATTCTAAGCACGCTATATACACCTCCTGGCAGAATTTGGACAAGAAATAATAATTCTGTTGAAAGACATGCTGTGATATTGTATTGATAATACCCTAAATGAATACACAAATTACTTATTTATAAGAAATGACACATTTGTCACTTGAATCCTTTTGAATAATAGGGAGGTATAACTGACATTTCTCTTCATTTTGTAAACGATTTAAATAAGTCTGTTAGAATTCCCAAAATAGTTAACTTCAAATCCTACTGTGATCAACAAATCCACTCTAACATTCAACCCCCCCCCCAAAAAACAAACTTGCTTGTTATTCAAGTAGGTCAGGGTTAAAATAGTTCTAGATTCTTTCTTTAAAGAATTACCTCAACATCTTAACTGATACAGAATAAGAGAGGAAAACATTCAGTGTGTTTCTACTGAGCATACCGTATTTATCCGGTTAAAATTTGACTGGATAATAGTGGTGAGCGATGCATTTCTGTTGGATTGCATTTTCCACAATGATCGATCGATCATACAATTACCGGCTAAAGGTCCGTTGACCTGGGTTGCCGCAAGGTATTGTGAAACGACTGAGGTCAAATTCATGCTCAATCAAAGACACGCGCGCTGCAGCCAGGGGTCAGTTATTCCGATCACGTGGTTTTGTTGATTTCCGGTTTCTCACCGGCAAATACCGCAACGGGCTGTTTCTATTGACGTCTTAATGTATAGCTCTCTGCTATTATCCTACAAAAGAAGGATAATTAGTGGCTAAACTTTAGCCGCTAAAAAGACGGCTAATGGCAGAGAAGGTCTGTTTTACTGGGTTCTTCTACTCCATTAGCCGGTTCATTCCGGAAAACTAGCTTCAATAGAAACACACTGATAGTCTCTGGTACCCAATCAAAACTGACAATCCTGGGATGGGTTATTCAAATTACTCCAGACATTCTGATAGTCATTGAATTCTGAGAATGTTTACAGATGACTCTTCAATCTTTTTAATAATTTTAGACATCTTCACCAATTTTCTCAGCTGACATTATGTGAAACAGAAAGTAAAAATGAGTTCACTTGTCAGACTAAAATTTCTCATTTTATTTTCTCACACTACAATACATATACTTTGATATTTCACACACAAACAATTACAGCCTAAATCTATTTAACTCCTTGGGGAAAACAGGCTTGTACAGAAACCCAGTAGATCACACAGTCAGAGACAATGCGCTTCTGCAGCATTTGAGCTCATAGAATGATAAATTTTTCATTCAAACTTATATGCTAAAGATATATTGCCTTCAAATTATTATTATCATCATTATTATTTATTTGGCAAAAAACAAACATGTACAAATATAAAATTGTAACAAAAATGCACTCCTCAAAGATGCCTGGAAGGGGGGAAAAGGCAATTTGAGCTTTCTATGACCAACAGGCCGACAAATAATTTCTGTCCCGTAAAGTACACATTTTTGACCACAATAAATAAAGAAAAGAAAGAAAGAAAATAAATAAATATGATGTGTGGAATTTTTCAAGAAAACTTAAAATTTGTAAGTTTATATTCCCTTCATGGTCAACCAAGCAAAAATCTTCGTCTGTCTTTGAAAAATGCTGCCGCATATATACAGTAGTAGCGAGCCCAAGGGGTTACATGTATAGTACATGAATTAACATTCCTATGAAATTGGATTTCATTTGATGAAGAAACACCTCAAGAACCTCACAATTCCTAGAGTTGATCTAATATGATGTCATCCCCTGGCGACAATATGATCCATGAGCAATGTTGAATGTGCTTGGACACTCCATGTGCATTAATGTGATTCATGTTCCATTAGTTGCTTCCAAGAAATGAATGACTTTTGTGATTATAGAGGCTGCAATCTTGATCTGCATGGCTGACAAAAACATTTCATTTTGGGGACCACAATCTAGTAGGGTAATTTACAACAAAGGATTGAAAATTCACATCGTGTACTCTCTGCAAACCTTTCGACCAAAGCTTGGATTTCTTGCTGATTTGATTATACTTGATTAAGATATATTGCCAAAAAATGTTTTGTTTTATTTCCTTAAATGTGTGTGTGCACATGCTGGAATCATTTCAGGACAT
>JZLH01S0446524.1:18299-28406 GCA_001188425.1 Eucidaris tribuloides
CAGAGTTCAGTCCTGGCACGAGCTTTATTTGCAAATAAAATGATAAGAATGAAAAATACGAAAGAAAACCCAATTTTCATCAAGTTTATTGCCCATAATACTCCAGGGTCACATCAATCTCAATTTTTCTCAGCCAAACAAACAATAACAATATTATGAATTCACAGCATGCCTTCTACTATAGCTTCTCACATTTGTCATTTCACCCTTTCATGACAATCCTACAGACTGAAAGCACTTCTGTCATATCTGTCTATGTTTGTATAGTTAAAAGTTAAATCCACTTCACAGCCACAAATCATTCTGTGACTGAGCTGACAAGTTGACTAATCACCGCACTTCTATGAAGTAAGACAGGGTTAACCATGAATGATTTATCACATTTGGTTTTCCAACATATAAAAGATATGCTTGCATTGCTTGGATGAATATTCATAAGTTGCCAATTCAACAAACAAAATAAACATATAATAAACAAAACAAACGTAAGACCAGATAGTGAATGGCAGTTTAAGTATGTGTACAGAACACAGTGTTTCATATCTTCATCATGATTTTAAAACTACTTTTTGTGAAAAGACTGAAAATCAAGACTTTGGTCTGGGCTAAGCTCAGACTTGACACAACCTACTTTCTGATTTCAAGTGGCTGTCACGTTGATTTATACGTTTGTTTTAATTTTGTGTATTTTGTTCTGATTACACCCATGGTGGTGGATCAGACAGATCAATCTTTTTATGGGATAAAAATAACTTCTCATTCCTGCATGATTTATGAATTGTTGTTTTTTGTGTGGACGTTCTGTAACCTGAGCAATAACTTAACCTTGCTACTGACACCTGCAGTAATGGGCTACGATTTGTGTCAAAGGCTACTGTACTGTGAGGTTATCACCCATCTCAAAGAATCCATAAATGTATGTAAATCTAGTTGAATGATTTTAGAATTTTACCACACATTAGCTTGAAAAGTTACTCATTCTTGAAAATCAGGTGACTATATTTAACTAAAGAGCACTGTGGATTGACTTAAATGTAACCAATGTAATTCAGAAACTTATAGACACTAAATATTTGAGGTACACCCTATTTATATCTTGGTAATTATAATGAAGTTGTTTGACAAATTAAGCTATATTTAATGAATGGCACTTTGAAATGGCAATCTGTCAAATAAAAATGAATAGTGCACATCACTTATGTCATACATTAAAAATGCTAGCACAGTTGGGGAGCATCAATCCATCATGTTGTAATTATACCACCCAGAAAGATAATTTCCATTCGTTGAGTTGAACTTTTCACTTCATGAACTAAATGAACTTGGAATTGTATATTTTCAATTAATCTAATTTATATAATTTGCAATTTTCTCATTAAATGGTTTTGATGTTGCTGCAGTCAATAGTGTCACAGGCGAGGTTCTAGAGTTGTGTGCTTGGGTGAGCATATTGTATTCCTTTTGATGGGAAATATATCTGTCACAGAGTCATATTTCTTTTTGTAAGAGACATTTATGCAATTCATGATGGGGAATGTTGTTGTCAAGGTGTTCACGCGACAGTTTTATAAATTTGTCCGGCCAAGGATGCTATTGCTGTCAGCCACAGGGGAAGAAACCTAGGAACCTTGTTTCATTGCCATGTTGTTGCTCTCGAGATGACAGTCATGGGAAGATGGATGATGCAGAAAACTTGGATTACCACCATGTTCAACAAGCAAAGTATATTACCGACAATTTATTTAGAGGAACAGAAAAAGGAGATTAATCAAACACTATTTTTCTTGGTCCATGTGACAAACGGTATAGTAGTATGAAATCCAATGGGGTACGGTTCCAATCTGACATTTTTAGCCTTAACCACAAGAAGTATTTATTTTCATATAATGGCTCCCCCATTTTGTGCTGTCAGCCAACTATTAATCATTCGCTATTCATCATTTCAGCATTGATGTTGGTTACAAGTTAAGCAGAAGCTATTTATAGTCATTCTACATTTCTAATGGAAAGCGACACAGTTAGACTGGACCACTAAGAGTCTATAAAGTGGGCATACCATTAATTACAATGTTGATACACTTTACATTATTGATAATGGATTATTTTACTGGTTGATGAATGATCCGCTTCTAAAACAAGCGCGTAGGCTGGGCGGGGGGGGTGTACTGGGTGCATGTGGCACCCCCCCCGTGCAGAAAACAACGAAATTGTACGGCACTTTTCTGCCTTTCACCGCCTGATTTAGCTCAACTTCAAGTTCCACTTCCACTAAGATGTGGCACCTCGCCCCATGCACCATAACGCAGCCTACGCCCTTGCTAAAAGATATAGATGCATCAAAGTATATGAGGCGGTATGTATTATCAGCATCTGTGACAATAAATGTTGCTTATGGCTGGTGCAGCTTCATAATATTATTAAATATAATGAGAAGGGCAAATTTGGTCAGATGTTAGGTTGTTTATACTATCCTGAAATGTGGACGAGGGCATCCTTTTTAATCTATTTGGCTGTGAGATACAGTTAATTTGATACACAACTGACTCGACAGAAGTGACATATTTAGTGGAATATTCACATCAATTCACATCAAAATTTGGCAAATTGGGCAACATCTGTACAATTTTGAGGGCATCAAGTATTTCGAACGCATAATCAAGGACGGAAAACTATGCAACTTTTCATGCCTCTATGCCATCCACCCCTAAACATGCTTTGGTTTTAAGTCACGAGCCATAATGAAGTAAACAGCTTGAACTTGACACAAAAAAAATTATTTTTGCATACACTCGAAGTCAAGTTTTTGAATCAGGTTTTCTAATTTTCCGTTGACCACAGAACTAAAGGTTAAGATGATGGCAGCTGTTTAATTTTGGATATACACTAGAACCAAGATTCGTCATTATCAATCAATTACTTATCTTTATGTCTTTTTGATTATGTAAGGTGAGAGAGATGCGCCATTACTCAACCTGTGTGGTATAGATCAATAATCCACAATCTAAAGAGCTAAACAATAACAATGAACATTATAAAACTTAACGTTGTGCAAAGATTGCGGGAATATGCCTTGATATTGATAAAGGTTATATCACATGATTCTTTAGATGTTTTTACACACTTGTCACTTTGCAGCAAACTTTTCGAATTTGCAAATCGCAAGATGCAATTCAAGGCGTAGGCTGGGCCGGGTGCACTGGTGCCACGTTGCACGCAATCCCCGCAGAGCATAGAGTTCCGCCCTGCCCAAGAAAAATGAATTGCCACAGCAACTTTTTCTGCTTTCAAATGCCTGATTTACCTCAATCTTAGTTCCACCTCCCTAAGATATGATCTGGCCCCATGTCAATCCAGTTCCACCTTCCCTAAGATATGCACCTCCCATGCAATTTAGTTCCGCGCCTCACCAAAATGTGCACCTCCAACGTGCCCAACCAGCCTTACGCCCCTGCAAATTGATTTCAACATTGCATCATTCCAATGTGATCATGGCAGCATGCCATTATGGTTTGCACAGTGATCGATGATTAAGTAAATCCAAATTATTATTTGCTTCATCAATTATAACACTAAAAACACGTACTTCAGTTTTTATTATTAACTTCAATCCTAGGATAGAAAGTCATCAGATAGTGACCCTACAGCTATGCAACATTAACCAAATCTGAAGTTAGGCACAAGAACATTGTTCTTATCTTGTATTAGCCCTTGTAAGTCTACCAGTCAATGGACTATAAATGACATACTAATCTGTTTCAGCATAGTTATGATTTAGTAGCATTATGATTTGTAGCATTACAGACACATTTGTGGCCTACCGTCTGCCTAACTGATATATTAGAAAATCAACGTCCTTGCAGCGGCAAATGTTCATCTGCTGCACAATCATAGCATTAAAATTGAAGCAATCATGATAAATAAGTTATGCCTGTAAGTCTACAGTCAATGGACATATAATGAGCATACATCTGTGTCCAGCCTGCTATGTTTTTGAAAAATGTGTAGCATTTATAGACACACATTGTGACCACTGTGCCTAACTGGAAATGAAGGTTAATCGTAAGAATAGAAAAAAGAAGAAGGAGAAGAAAGAGAAGAAGAAGAGAGAGAGAACTAAGAGAAGAAGAAGAAGGAAGAAGAAGAGAGAGAAAGAAGAAGAAGAAGAGAGAAGAAGAGAAGTAGAAGCAAGAAAGAAGGATAGAAAAGAAGAAGAAGAGGAGAAGGAGGAGAAGAAGAAGCAAGAAGCAAGAGGAGAAGGAGAAGAAGAAGAGAAGAAGAAGAAGGAGCGGCAGGAGAAGAGAGTAAGAAGAAGAAGAAGAGAAGAAGAAAGAAGAGAAGACGAAGAAGAAGAAGAAGAAGAAGAAGTAAGAAGGAGAAGGAGGAAGAGAAGAAGAAGAAGAAGAAGAAGAAGAAGAAGAAGAAGAAGACGAAGAAGAAGAAGACGAAGAAGAAGAAGAAGAAAAAGGAGAAGAAGAAGCAGGAGGAGAAGGAAAAAGAAGGAAAAAAGAAGGAGAGGAAGAAGAAGAAGAAGCAGCAGCAGAAGACAAAAAAAAGGAGAACAACAAGAAAGAAAGAAAGAAAGAAAGAAAGGCTTCTCATGATGATGAAGATGTTGAATGATTATGATGGATGAGCGATGGAGAGCAGGAGGATGAATTATTTCCAAAAGGATCCATCAAACCTGCATCAGGTCATTCATCTCCTGTAGCTTAATGTGAAACTACAAGGACCAAAACTGTTGAACCTCATGAGGTCACACACAATTTAACAAATTATGCTTCAGCAAAATAAATATAGCATGATAGGAATAGATAGGAAATTAGAGATATGCATTGGATGACACATCAATTTCAGATAGCATTATCAAATCTCTGCAAGGGACAATAGATAATATTATTCTAATTGGGATTGTACCTGGTACTGTATATTTGATTTATATTGCCCATTAAAAGTTCTAGAGTCCATTGACAAAAGTACTCGGTATTTTGTTAGTTAACGGCAAATCAAAGCATAATGTCCACAGATAAGCATGTTGAAATAACACATTGGAAATAATTTCATATCTTTTCTAGTGCTATACTGTACCTGGATGGGTATTTGACCCATTTTTTCATCATCATTTTGGGTTGGAAAATTCCAAACTGTTAAATACAGGGAGGTGGGGCTTTTAGTGACTATGCTGTACCGGCTTGGGTAAATAAGTACTAGTGGGTAACTACGTATGGACTTTGATTCAAGTTCAGCAGTCAGAGAAAGAAGTTCGAACGAAAATAAACATCAAGGTTATACTACAAAAGGTTAAGAGCCTAACTTTACAATCAAACTACACCTATTCTGTGAAAAAGTATAGAAGAATTTACTGTAAAGTTCAGAATGTACGTCAGAGAGAAGTGTTAGGGAGAACGTTGATTTTCAGTGAAAAATAATGAAGGCTTACAATTTCTTATTAATATTATTTATCTTCTTTGAGTCTAAACTTTATAGTTATCATTTACACATATAGATTTAATTATCTTAAACATTTTTAAAGTGCTTAAAATGGTTAAATTCTGAATATAAGGAGGTAGGTAAGGTGGTAATGAAAGAAATTTTGTTTCTTTTTAAACATACAGTGTACAGGTATATGTTTCACATTTTAGTTTTTCTTGATTTGAATGAACATGTTACACAATAGGATAGTAAATTCATTTCCACATAGAAACAAATCATTTGAACATTTTGAACTATTTTACATTTTCATAGTACTTAGATGACTCGTGTGTCATAGTATAACAGATTCCTCGTAAAGAATTTGCAAAATAAATGAATGAATAAATACATTAATATATAACATACCAAATTTGAATGCACTTGCAAATATTAACATTAATCACTCGACTACTACATGTACAGTACCACAGAAAAGGATAGGGGCAATTCCGTGAAATACTGGACAAATCACAAATTATATAAATTGCTCTATTTGGAATCATATTACATTTCAATGCTTTGGATGGGTATGAATCATGAATAAACAATGGGGGACATCATTTCCACTCTAAATTTTATGTCTTCAACGACCTTAGGAGAATCGAACCATACATGAATACACATGTGGGGGTACTAGTGGAGACTAATCTGCAATTTTATGAAAAATATCATTTATTCTGGCAGTTTTTTCCATGCATATAGCTCTTTTCATTGTGTTGAATAGTAATATGAGGCCAATTTATGATATAATCTGAAATAAAGACATTGAATAAACGCATAATTATGGATGCGACAAAATGTTAACGCTTAACTAACCGCTTAACGTAAAATAACCATGTTTATTGATGTTGAAGCTAATAAACCGAAAATGATTTTTATAATTAAGTTATATATAAATAACTTATTAAGACACACCAAATAGCTGATACCACAGTTTGTTTCAGTTGAAAACATGTTGGGGAAAGACTATTGAGGCAAGACTTTGTCTATTTTTTTCCATGTCTTTTTTATGTAACATAACTAACCATAATTAAAGTTTTTGTTATTACCCACTGAAACATGTCTCATGATTTTGCTTGATGTTGTGAAGTAGGTGCCAGTCTAGAGAAGCGACAGTACCAAAACAGAAAAATAATATCAAAAGCATATTCATGTAAGAGCCAAATGTTGAGTGAAGTTTGTCATAAAGTGTAACGTAACTAATCACGGAATTGCCCATAGGAAACAAACAAAAAAGGATTATTAAAATGACATCTATGAGACTCAAATCAATTCTGTGTACACAGGCTAAAATTGTGGGGGTTCAAATTAAAAAAATTGTCAAACTTTGCTATCTCATCTACATAGTAGTGTTTGAATGGACAAATAAACACTCTAGAATACAAAAGTTTGGAAATTTATGCTGCCACTGGCAAGATACGAATGTATAAACAATTAGTACTCAGGGTGAGTAAAAAAATAGCCTAGATCTACACACAGCAAGTCTATGGGAAGAAATGGGCAGGTGAATCCGGTCAACTTAAGATTTTCAGTTTTTTAATGCACTAAATAATCATTTTGCAAATACAATTTTTTCAGGGCTTCATTTTTAGACCTTATCAAAGACACTGGTAGCATGGGGAATCATGTAGCTCAGATTTTTTTAACTGGAAACAATGTTACACAATGCCTTTAAGTTAAATGCAAGGTTATCCACAGGTCAACAGACATGCACATCTTATAAAGGGCTGTACTAGACCTCCAGTCTCAAGAAAATTGGTATTAATATATGGAGAACAGCATACAATCTGCAGATCACATATCTTGGCAGAGTCAATCGTTCCAAATATTACTTCAGCGAGCCATTTATAAATATTAGTCGGCCCTCCAATTGGCTATATCGAGACGATTGGTAAACATGAAGCACAGAGGGCGGGTTGTTAGTATTGATATTTACCATGGCCAATCCTACACTCCTGGGATGGCTTATTCAATTCGACAAGAGCCCTGTCAAATTAGAGAAGTCAATTGAGATTAATCTCGTACATGAAAACACAGCCATGAAAACAGACTTCAGACGCAGATATAAATGAAGAAATATTGTACACTGCATTGCAATAGTAGTTCTACCAGATACCACGGATATATTACTTAATGAATCAGATTACACTCGCCGTATTGGATAAAATATTGGATGTTTTCGATTAAGGCCTAAATATCTATCGCGAAACTAAGATTGGTAGGATGTGAGCTTTTGGAAGGCATGGCAATATTACAAAGGTCTTCAAGCTAAAGGGTTGCATGTGAGCGATATAATTTATATTATAAGTGATGACATTTTGAAACTTGTACTAAAATTACTGGAAACGCTGTAGTGCTACTACACAATGGCTATAACAGGAATTTAATTGACGCCAACCAATTCAAGTACTTGATAGCTGGAATAAGCAATCCATATTTTTATTTGATTCAGTCAATGAGTTTCGAGACAGACTCCTACATTAGTCTCGTGTGAAATAAAATGCCACATCACCAAGCTCTGGCGGCCGCATGACAAACATGTGTTGTCCTTAGCGTGGCGCATGGGCAGACTTGTTTACCAAGTAAACAACGCTCTACAATTTTAGATTAAAAAATCTACCCATCTGTGCCTTCATCAGGGAATAAAGGGTGTGCATACGTGGACATATATATTTTAGATAGACGCCTACAGATTTGCGGAGAACAAAGTCCGATTTGTTGTCGTTTTTTATTTTCTTACCATCACTAAGAAACTGTTATAGTTTTAGAGATTAATGAATTATTCATGAGGGGGTGTCGACTGAATGGGGTAGCTATCTGTCCATTATACAAGCACCTGTTACGAGTCTGATTTTCTTGCAGGCACCATCAGGAGTTCAACATGGTCACTACTACCCTCATGAATAATTCAGAAATCACAAGAGATCCAGAGTTCAACAACGGCCGGGGAGATTAATTAATATTTCAAGAGCACGGAAGCTCAATTTATGCAAGGGCTGGGAGCATGGGGAGTTGAGAGCATAAAAGTAGGTCCGGCTGCGACGGCCAGCCAAGCCCACCCGTCCACCTGACCTGAACCAGAAATAGGGTAATGCAAGCATGCCGTCTGAGCCTGATGAACAGGGCCGGAGCATCTAGAAGGAGACACCAAGGTGAACAGACTTTTTAACCAATCAATGGCAAAACATGGCCGACCGACCGACCGGGGTAGCTGAGGAAATTATTAATTGCTGGATAAGGCAGGGTCAAGATGAAATGCACTGGTGTGGCATGAATGCTAGTGAAGAGAAGGGCAGCTGTTTTATTATTTTGGCCATAAATATTTTAAATAGTTATATGACCAGGTGACCAGGAAAAGCTATATATAGGTGCCTACTACACAAATCACCTCATTAACTTTGAGTTCAGTTTAATTCAGTCGTATTTATAGAAAGGTCATAAAATCCAAGGTAAATGTCTTCATCTATATCTGTATGGCACCGAAGCCACTTTAATTCAATATTTTGTGCTTTACATAAAATTGCTCTGAAAACTACATCCCAAAATGCAAATTAATACATAAATATATAAATGAATATATAAATAAATATATAAATAAATCAATAAATAAATAAATTAATAAATAAATAAATTATTAATTAATAAATAGATAAATAAATAAATAAATAAAGAAGGAAAGAAAGAAAGAAAATAAATATCAATAAATAAATCATAATTTATTGTATCTCTTAAATGATATCCTTTTACTCAGAATTTAAATTTATCTTTCTGTCCATGCCCTTCAACTCAATCTACATCATCCATGTTCCTGACGTGTTTGAAATACTGTCTTTCCAAACCTTCCTTGACAGCCCCAGGAAATTGCCAATGTATTTTTAACTTGGTATTGCCTAATATAGAGCATGCTGACGTTCAGTATCCCCCTTTCTCCCCCCTTTACTTCGCAACTCCCTCAGGAATTTCAAACTGAATGGCTTCAGGAATGAAAAGTTTCAGAAATTAACTGTGACTTCTAGTCACAATATGCATCATCCCTCGCGCTCCTCACACAAAGTAATGTGGGTGCGATGGTTCATTTCATGGGAGACAATATGCAAATTAAGGCACCGACAATATGTAAAGGCTGCATGGCCTACTTCTGGGAATGCAGTTTAACAGACTGGCTTTCTTCCTCTCGTCAAAAACACTTGGTCATTCACCATCTGAATATTGTCTTGTACTCATCCTTTGATATGACTATAACCTTCAGATACTGGAAAAATATATCACAATTATTACAATGTACTAGTACATTTACAATCTTTTTGCCTGTCAAGATGAATATGTATTGTATGTTTATAACTTAACATTTTCTCAAACTTTATTCTTTACAACCTTCAAAAGTATCCGTAATTATATTCAATTAAATCTACAAAAAAGATGAATTGCTGTTTATCTCAGACATAACATAAATTCGTGTCTATATCTCTTCTGATTAACTATATTCAAATAATGTTGATACTGCCAATGTTAGAATCTATTTAAAAAATGTTACATACATCTTGATTGGCTGCAGACTGTATCATGTCTTTGTGTGTTATGCCTTCTTGGAAATTACACTTAAACTAGTCATAAAAGACATTTAAAAAAAATCTTTTT
>JZLH01S0446569.1:0-15319 GCA_001188425.1 Eucidaris tribuloides
CAATTTGTAATTTGCACGAGACACGTTAAATCCCGTTCCAATATTTTAGGATATGGAGCAAGGATGCAAACGATCAAACGATAATCTCGCTCGTCACAAGTCAAACTGCGTGTCAGAAGTTTTTGCATTGCAGTTTGCACATTTACATGGTGCATTTCACAAGAAATCGAGCATAACTAATGATTTTTCACTCTAAAATATGCACGAAGATCATTTATAACTAACACGTATTCTACTATTCAGTTCAAGTGGTAGCACCAATGAAACCACTCATGCTATCATACTCAGATACTCAGCACTTCAACGTCATTACTTTCAGATCTCAATGAAAAATAATGTCTACAAATAACAAATCTACCCACTTTAGTTTTAGAGGGCTAGTACTACCGACTGCCGTGCCACAATTCACCCTAAGAATTTGCAATAACAATTTATTTACTTAAAATAGACACTACTACATTTTACAATATACGTGGAAGCATTTAAAGGGAAATGTCATGAGTATAGTCATCAATTCAAGATACGATGTATAATCTTTAAGATTTCGTGAATATCTGCTGATAAAACTTTTCCTCATTGTTGTACAAAGAAAGTGCTGTCTGCTGTGCCAGTCACATTTTTGTGTGGTTTTCTCACTGTCTGGTTTTGATTTCTATAGTATGAGGGTCATAATATTATATATTAATGCTTCTTTCTCCTCGAGAAAACACATTCATGACGGATCATCCAAACGTGGATATACGCTCTACTTGGTTGGTATAATATATATTGGTAAATGTGTCAACTCATTTGGTTCTCGAAGCATTTTTTTTTACTTCCCCCAATCATGTCACTGTCCTTCAATGACAGAACAGAGGGCGACTGTTCACGTTGCATTTGGGGAGAATTTACCCCTGTTAATTATTGATTTTTCTCTTCCTCGACTGTATATGTATGTATCAGCATCACCTTAATTGTATGACAGCAATGCCAACTGACATCTTCACAGAAATAACTGAAAACAATAGAATATTGCACGCTGGTCTGGCCTTTGGGGATTTAAACAATTTTGAGGCAAAGGGTAGTGGTTAAATTTATCATTATACGAACCACCAAACAGCCACGAACCTTTCCCACCACTATAAAAACACATGCACCGTCAATGGTCTTGAAGAATTTGAGGATAAGGAGTGCCCCATTTTCTGAATCCAACCACGACCAGTTTCAACTCAACAGGAACTTCTGCTAGTGCTTACCCGCCCCAGTGGGAACAACACCTATTAAAGTGATAGGCTAACATTGTGGAGCTTCAATTTAAAAATTTGTCAAACTTTGATATCCGAGCTACATAGAAATGTTCAAATGGACAAATAAACACCCTAGAATACAAAAGTTTGGACAGTTACACTGCCAATGGCAAGTTATGCATGAATGAACAATTAAAACTCTGGGTGAGTTTTAATAGCCTAGACGTACACACAGTAAGTCTATGGGAGGAAATGGGCAAGTGAATCTGGTCAACTTACGATTTTCACTTTTTTAAAGCACTAAATAATCATTTTGAAATACAATTTTTTCAGGGCTTCATTTTGAGACCTCATCAAAGACACTGGTAGCATGGGGAATCATGTGGCTCAGATTTTTTTAACTGTGGTAAATGTTAGCCAATACCTTTAAAGGTACATGACATGATCAAGTAAACTATGCAAGGATTCTCCTGTGAAAATCTTGTAGTCAAATGTTGACTCATTCTAAAACAACTAATGTCAATATCCCTCATGGCAGGCAAACCTGATGTGTGGCTCTCTATGGGTTCTAGTTTTATCGTGCCCTGATAGAATTAAAATACTAATATGTTCGTGCTTGAGTCTCCTTAAGAAAACAAATTAGAGACAAATCATTTCTGCTAGGAGATCCACTCCAGCTGGTGTATAGTTGGTATATATTTCAACTCATTTGGTTCTTGAAGCATTTTCAAGTGTTCCCAATCATGTCACTAACCTTTAATATTACAGACCAATGATCACTGCTCTACTTCCAACTACCAACATTTTAATCAGCCACATCACACGAGTCAATCTGGGCGATTATGGGGAAGATTGAACAACTGCTGTGAATCAAGGAACTACGCCTTTGCCTAAGAAAAGCCCGCATCTAAATGAAAATAGCAATCGATAGCTATATAGACGTAGATGAAATGGTTTAAATGACTGTTACAAGATAATGGAATTCTTTGCTTGAAAATCAATAATCACCTCCTTTCAGATCACGAGCTCAGAACTAGTACTCTCATTAATCATAGACCTCGCATTTTTAAATTGGTTCAACACACCTGTGAGTAGATATGGTAGTTAAGTTACAAATGGACATTCAGACTGATCAGCTTTTGGTAACTTTCCAAATACAATATCACATATACAAAGCGCCATTGAGTGCGTGACATATTTGTTCTGAGTGTTGTTGGAAGTACTTTCCCATAAATGGGAAATTTCCTGATTATTGTTAATTGAAGTAAGCCAAATACAGAGAAAGAGGTATTTATTCACCAGTATCCTGTATAATGTTGTAACTTGCTTTGTGTGAAACAGATTTATCAACAGTACACTGCTTTTTTTCCCCGGCCCGTTAAAACCGGGGTTCAAACGCAGCCTGGTACAGGACATGCATGTAGTAATTGTTGTTCAACCGACTCGGTCTTTTGAGGAAGTTAGCTCAGCTCTATAAAGTGTATGCCACGCCCACAAATGAAGTACGACCATTGGTGCATGCGAGGTGTGACCCACTCTGTTAGGTCGGATTTTCGCCATTTGCCTCCATATTCAGTTCGCGAACGTCTAGACTATTAATACAACATCCTTTTGAAAAGAGTTTTGTTTGCTTACACTCACTTATTGGACCTTCGCAATACAGACGCATGCACTTGCAAAATGGTTTGAGTCATATTGTAAACACGGCCTCACCAATTCTATGTCAGCTAGACTATAGGCCTACACAATCATCAATTACTCAACTGAGAAATAAGTGGGTTGTCAATATTTACCAATCACGTTTAGTGCTTCATAATTCAACTCATAGGGAGTCTAGTGTTTGTATATTGGTGTTGCAACTTTGGAACACAGCCCAGGCCTAAATCATTTCTCTTCTACCTCCATGCCTAAATTAAACACAGCCCTAATTTCACACCCGAAGGCCGAAACTCAAAATATAGAGCAATGTCTGGGAATCGACGCCCATTATGTAATGTTAATCGTCCTGCCTGTTCCTGAAAGGGAACATGAACGCTGGACACCAATGTCATTTATGTATGTTATTATAACATGGTTTATGTACATGTGAAATTTATGTATATATATCTACTGTGCCTTTTCTTTGACATAAAAGAAATGATTACAACATGTCAGATTGACTCAAATGCTCATCTTTCTTTCGTCCGCGCTTACTTTAGTATGTAATTTGTGGAAACTTATTTTTCGGTTCCAAGTATTTGCTGATATAGTTGCCTGTATTCGACTATCGTTCAGCCCCTCTAGTAAAAAAACAAAATGCACGAAATTAATTAACCAATTTGACTTCATTTCAATTACGGATGTAAATGAACTCAGTGAATTAATAATACACCGTTGAGAGTAATAATATTTTACCTTTAGCTTTTCTGATACCCTCATATCTCGCCAACACTTTACAAATGGGACTGATGTCACTGATCCGGTGTATTGTTACAGATGACAGGTGCTTACTGATGCCTCACGAAAATCAAATAATTTGTGCAAGTGCAAAGTCTAATCGATTACTGACACAAGGTATCAGACAAACCTACACCCAGACATGGAATGGAACCGTGTACAGCATGTGTAGCCATTAAACGGCTATGTAATAGCGGTTCGTATTAATGTCATTAAAGTGTGCATTATGAAGCAAGTGTAAACATTACCTGAAGCTATCGATGTTTAAATATATACCTGTATAATCTGTAGACACATTAGAAAGCTACGAAGCGAAGGAATTTGACAGAAATATTGTATTTTGTTAGGTTTAATTTGATTTGACTTATTTGTTTCTGCATGATTATAACATCGTTGATGTTACGGTCTTTTACAATTAGATAACTTAGATGATCCTTCTGTTTTCAATATCATTATGATTTTGCATGGTATATGGGTTTATCGTTTCTCCCAATTTATGAAACAAAATCATGCACCGTATACAGCGGTAAGGTGGAAGTTCAAGACATCATTTTTCTTAGAAATACCATGAAACAACACTCCACACCTTACAACTTAAAACCCACAATTATTATGATCAACGCATTACAAATTCACTGGTTCCAAGCCAAAACGCAGCATTGACGGGACAAAACGACCCCACCTTACACGCACATGACCTGTCTGACACATTGCGGTTAAAATCTCGACAAGAGTGCTCTGTGACCCCTCTGTTCAACGCGCCATTCATTCCCTCAATTCGATATGCAAACGGCAGGCAGTGCCTCCTGGGATACCTGTCTCGATGAATTCATGTAACGAGAGACGAGCATCTTCACTTCTACATGAAAATGGTGAGCCATGCCATTGAACTCGAGGCTTCGCTCCACAAGAAAACGGTAACTTCGGGCACGAGGAGTGAAAGGTTCCTACACACCGTATCATGTGGTAATCAAAAGTTCCACTTCCCCACTTCCACGCCCACATCCTGCTGGTAAACATTGATAGGAAGTCTTTTTCAAAATCCTGGAGGAGAGACGGAAGAAAGTAGGAATACCGTCTGGTTTACCACAACGGAAGGCTATTTAGTCTTTTACATTCGGGAAAGAACTTGGAAAGGATGTGTGGATAATTTTATGTTGATAACAAAAACAAGGACAAAAAAAAAAATCTGATGTGTTTGCCATGAAAGAAACCTTATACCAAATACTCGATTGGTTATACTTATTTGAGTTATTTCCCTTTCCTTACTCTGTTCTAGAATTGCACTATTAAATACCACATTGCATGGTAATGTAAACGAAACAGTGCGCAATGCCGCAATCCCTCGTTTCATCCTGGCTCGAGACAGATAATTTGGTGCCAAAACACCGCCAGTTGGCATCATTTCTAATCATGGTTCCTTCAAAGTTATTTTCAAAACATATTTATCTTAATTATGTTTTCATAGAGTATGCTCTTCATACTTTCGTTTGGCAAAGGTGGCGAGTTTCCTCATACAGACACAGAGGTCTGGGCGACAGTCTTTGGCTGCAGAGCAGTTGTTTAAAAGACGAGACTTCCAGATAGTCATTGCATAAGAACCAAAGATTTTCAAGAAAAGTTCATGATACGTATCATATTTACAAATATTTGCAGCTAAATTACTTTCCACACCGCATTTACTATTTTTCCAATATAGGTCCATCCCACAGATTGCAAAGTCACCACTTACTGTAGCTCTCTGAAGACCAGCAGTTCAACAGAACATCATCATCCTGTGAACATGGGGGAACGCGTATGGAACAGACTACGCAAACGTATTGCTTTAAAAACAGTTGTTGGGATTAATTATTACCCAAATTTATTGAGTAAAGATGCAGTCTTGCCAGTTGTCACTCTGTGCCTGTCTGCGAAGTACTGGAACCAGGAAGTCGAAGGTTATAGATACGGATATTTACAACGTATACTGGTCAGGCCCTCGAGTCGAGTTGGAGGTTGACGACTTCACAAAATGTTTCGCCAAATCGACTCATAACGTAAAGTGCACGATATAAATTCTATATAGAGAATCGGGTTTTGAGTGAACAGATAGGCTGTATCAACATTCAAATAAGTCATTGTAATTTCATACTCAGAATATTAATTACGGGTAAATTCTTGCTAAGCTTTGCTGTCTGTAACGGTACTGTGTGAGTTTAAGCAATATTATAATGAATATGAAGAAGATTTAACGTGATCGCGATGAATTCCTACCCAAATAATATGCCATTTTGTGGGTCGTATCCGCAGTACATCATCAATGATTCCATTTCCACGTTGAAAAGTTTGAAGGACAGACACTAATGATTAAACAGGCCATTTTGATTTATGTCTGTAACTGAGTAACTCTATGTCCAATATCCAAAGGACAGGAAATCAAAACACCTCCCCCCCCCCCCAACCCCACCAACAAAAAATGGTCCACGATTTTTGGCAGTATTTGCATCTCACCAGTCACGGTAATATGATTGTTCTCCTGTGGATTTATTTACTTTATAAAATTGGGAAGAGAAGAACAACCAAATCACACCACAAAAGATACTTCCTCTATCGATATTTTGGCATGTATACCCTTTACCCTTCATACAGAGGCGTATGAAGTCACTATTTCATGATCCTGGTAAACAAAATAAAATGCCATTGGAACTGAAAGTTGTGAAGAAAACAGACATATTATTAATTTGTCTGTTTCTTCACAACTTTCAGTTCCAAAGGCAAATTTTATTCAAAGGAATATTGGAAAGATGTTAAGTGAAGTAGAGCTAGAAATCTAAGTTCTAAGTCTTTTAAACCCGAGTCATTTTCATAATTGCAAAGCATGTTTTTCATTGTAGCGACAACCAAGACTCGAGTCCACAAGATAATTCCATCGCTTAAAATTGAGTTGAAATCACTTATACCGTATCAACTACTTCCCCAAGAATACAATAACATCCTGTATACAATTTTCGAGCACCTACTAAACTTTACTATCAAGTGCCTTTCTCGCAGCTTCACGACTTCACGAATACGCACGTGAGCTCATCCACTCCAGTTATATTTACGCTTTCTTGATCATACCACAATGCCATAAGGTCATCATTTATAATTAGGGCTATTCTTGCATCGATATATTACCGGCTCAATGAACCAGCTGCCCTGTTTATGCATAATTGCTAATTCATGACGCTCGCTAATTATGATTCAGAGACGGGCAATATGGTTTGGTGTTGAATGGAGAGGCCGATAAAGACAGAAGTGCGGGACTCGCAGTCGCAAAGTTCAAAATAGAGCAGCATTAATAAATGATGTACGAACTTTCAACGTTAATAAAACAGCCCATAAGTTTACTTATTGTACACTTTATATGGACACCTAGTCCTGGATTATTTACCGTGGACTAGATAGGGTTGGAGATCGCGAAGTGGTGTGCACAATTTAAAGTGTGTAACTGTGCAAAATTAGAGCAGGGACTAAAGGAGGTGTATCTCCCCGTTAAAAACAAGAAAATAAATAAGGGCATTCATATAATCAGTATAGGGTGTGGGACGGATACACATCCCCCACGGCCTCCAAGCCCCCCCCCTCCCAAAAAAAAAAAAAACAGATATTCAATGTGCCAGCTGGAATGTATTCGATAAGTTCCTCCGAATTATAGAAGTCAAGGGGTTACTGCCAGGCAATAGTCACATCCATCATGTAAACACTTCCAATGAACCCCAAAATATCCCAGTCATGTGTTCTTGAGAAATGCAAATGATAAATTGATTTGTAGGATTGGGACAGCGGGTTCAATTTCCAAACAACGAGCTATTCATAGTTTGACAAACATTCTTAAGCTATGATTATGTTGATGGGGATTGACAAGGCCTAGGCAAGGTTCTTTTAGTTTTTAGCAGTATACGATGAAATATGTAATACACGTTAATGGAATTTGAGGGTATACAGGTACAACTGCCTTTTAATTCCCTTTATATCTGGGTGACTTTGTACGCCAGGTGACTTGTGGTATAAAGGGAAAGTGTGTTGAGTAAGTCACTAAATTGATATTTACAAAATCATCTTTAAAAAAATATCCGTTGAATAAGCTTTCTCTCAATGGAATATTTTTCCTTTGGTTTGTGAAATTAACCCCGATCTACGGTACGTTACGGTACATGGTACGATTTAATTCTTTCCCAGCCCTCAGTATCAGTGAAAAATGGACCGAACAAACCATTTAGACTTCAGTGCTCAACCATTTTCACACACACACTCTCTATCGACAAAGGCAACAAGCGGACTCAGACATAGTGTAAATGTTCTGGAAGATAAGATAATTATGTCACGGCCCTCGAGTACATCCTGTGCAGATACATGGCACAGGAAATGGGGCAGTTCCTGTTTTGTCGTGACTTCTGACTTGTTTGGTGTTTTTTAACTTCCCAAAAAGATCACACAACACACGGGCATGAACACTGAATAGATCTGCAAGCTGATATCTGATTTATGACAAGTCTTTTAAGTAAAACAGTACGAAGTCCGTAGATTTATTTATTCTGCTACAATGCATAGGATTTGTGTACGTTGTACATGTCAGACACGCAGCGTCTATGATGTATATCCTGACCTTCAGTCACCTTTGAACTTATTCTGGATAGAGTCAATCTAGGGGAGGTTGGGAAAGTAGGTCGTATGTGCAGAACGCGTACCACACAGGCACTCGGTCCAGTTGGCAATTATTATACAGTTGTCTACTTTTTTTAAATCTTCTGCAGTAAATCTTCAGTTGAGAGGACATGAATTCAAAACCCTTGAGAAGGTTGTTAACACTGTAAAAAATTGCATTAGTGTTATTTCTTCTCAAAGGTTCAGAGTAATTTAATGGGATTCTCATTCTAAACTGATGAAGTATTGATAAGACAAACACAGATTATACCTTCAAGCCAATTCGGCGGACATACCTTGTTTTAAAGATGCGAATTTTCCTCCATATTCGAAAGCTCCTTGTGGAGAGCTGTCCTCTAGCGAAAACAAGTTCGCTTTCCCCGGTTTCCCGCCAGGAGCGGCTTTAGTGGATGACTTGAGTACTTTGGAACCGCTGTCTACTCCTAAGTGATAGCCTTCGTTGTCTCTGAGCACGAGATGACCAGATGTGAAGATCAGAGTGAACAGCGCTTTGTTGGTTATCGACGTCGCCAGGGTACCATCCGATTGGACAAACTTGCCGTTGAAGGCCTCAAGAGCGTATTTGCCCTCACTTTGATAGACCAGAGTGAGAGTCGAGTCCGCGCCCCATGGGATCAGCTCGTCTACAACCACCTTGTCGTCCTCGTCTTCCGCGGTCACAAGGTGGGCGTAACGGTGCTGAAGGTCGTTCCTCATGCATACCTGTGGATGGATGGCCAGATGAACGATCCATTGTACTGACTTATTGTTAGCGCTGCTCGTGGAGCAGGTTAATTCATCTCCTTCGCAGCCCAGGTATCTGTTGTGCGTGATGTTTCTCAGTGCCCACTTTCCATCGGACTGAAGCTCGATTTCGAAACCGATTTCTTTACTCTCACTTTTATCTGAAACATCGCAGTGCACGTTACCATTCTTGTCAGCATATAGGTAATTCTGTGATGGTGCGCGTAGGTAGCTTACTGTACGGCCGTCGTCAACAACTTCTTGTTCCAGAGTCCATACTTGTTTTGCCTTCAGGGACGCGCCAGATGCGTTCACTTTTCCGCCAAATTTCTCAGCTGTGAGGTACTTCCCAGCTGAGTTGATGAGACCAAATTTGTACTTTAAATCTGTGGCAGGCATTGTGTCTTTTCTTCGGTTTCAGTTATTCTGTCAAGAAAAACATATAAAGTGCAGTGAAAACTTAAATTGTAACACTTCCTTGACCAGAAAATCAGAAATGATACAGATAGATTGGTTTACATTATAATTACAATCCGAGTCTCCAACCGTGGAGATATATCTATCAACGACATGAAATGATAACGGGTGAAGTGTGTGTGTGTGTGTGTGTGTGTGTGTGTGTGTGTTAACTAGTGCGTATGTGTACAACTAGTGGACTCGAGCGTGGACGTCACACTCACACACACACACACACACACACACACACACACAGCAACGACACAACAACACCACACACACACACACATCCACATGAGAAACCCCAAAGCTATGAGGTTAGAAATCGTACTACTGACAGTACTGAGTAATACATGAACTTTATCGAGTTATTAATCAGAATTGAGAAACCGTTTTGATACGCTGTATGCATGTAACTAAGAAATAAGGAAATCATACTGATAATCACCAGGCACCAGCTGGGGCTCACTGACACTGGGCCCACTATACAGTGTGTCCCAGAAAAAAAGGTAACCGGATTTCATCGCAAAAATATTCTATCATAATGAATACTTTCTTCAATGAATTAGGTATGATTGTAAAGCTTTGTTCCTCTTCTTTTCATTTGAACATTACTTATTATTGATCGTTCACGCAAATTGAACTAAAACAATGGATATTGGTGCTACCAAAATTCATTTGCACGCGCATATTCCATCTTTGAGTCCATTTTCATGTAGTAAATGTAAGTTATTAAAAAAATAAATAAAAGCATGACATACAAATTCAGAATTTTCTCTTTTATATGACACCTCAGGCGTAAAAAAAAATGAATTATGTATGCCGAAGAACAAGTAAAATTAAAACATGCCTGTTTTAGCGTGATTTTTAAACTGAATAAATTTTGAGAACTGGAAGCGAGCAGAACAATAAGGTTCACGCACGGCTGACTTCACATAATATCTTGCTCGGGACACAACAATAGGCTCCGAATCATGTTCGCAGGGTAATTTCTTGGTTGCAGGCTGCCAATTCCAGAAAACAGGGTTAATGAATGCATTTTGGAACATTTCAGAAAACAAGCATCATTTCAAATTGTCTTTTCTCACTGATGCAACGCTTATTTTTCACAAATGTGGTATCATATAAAAAAAGATAAAATCAGCTTTTCAATAATGCCCTTCAATGTCGAAAATACTCAGAATACATTCAAGCATGAAAGTTTGAATTTCAAATTTGCTCGTGCAAATGATTTTATACCCGTGTCCCTTCTGATTGTCTTTGCTCAGTCATGCGTGAATGGAAATCTCTCTGACTGGTATCAAATTAAAGAAGAGAAAATATGCTTTCCAACTATGTACGATTTTCTTGTCATATTTGTTATTAACATATAAAAATATCTTCAACAATTTCGGTTTCCTTTTTTCTGGGACACACTGTATTACCTACTTTTCTCTATCAAATTTCCACACCAACCCAACGCGAGTAATATCAAGTATATGGGCGGTGCATCGCACTCGTCTATTCAATCAGTTTTAGATTAGCATTAAGTAGAAAAATATTAAATTTTAGTACATTTCATGGATTGTTGAAAACCTTAATTACCGATTCATATTGGCCTTCTTATTATTTAACGGTCACAATTTCAGCAAATACGCTAGCGTTGCATATATATTTTACAATAACGAATAACGACATGCAGTGGTAAAAATTTATATTATGTTGTACACAATTATGCTTTGTGTGATGATAAATGGAGGCATTCATAAATTGAATATTGCTGACGAGCATTTTCATTATCTTCATCGAGTATACACCATAATAACGGTAGTAGTCAACATCGGAAAACGAATATATCACAGTTGGGAAACAAGGTTGTCTGTGTGAAAGTATGAAGGTTGAAGCACCCTTGATATCTCGCATGAAAATGCTTGCCAACATTATTAAAGGGACACTTTGAATAACCATTGGTCGTGTCTTTCCCATCACGCCACAAGCACGTCCATGGAGCTGTCTGAATTGAATTGAATTGGTTTTATTTACCACTTTCATTTAAAAAAGGACATTACAAATATACAAAGTATATATACAAAATAGGCACAGTTGACAAATTACGAAATTATGGGTCCTTTGTGCATTTTAACCAAATTCATTAGGGGAATACCTTGGGATGCTTCATGAAAATGAGTGACTGTTTAATTGTGACTTGTGTGCGACACCACTGCCACTGCTCGTTTAATCAAAGCCCAGACACACCCAGAAATCCGGATGGACTCGTGGAGTCTGAATGTATGCGACATGGGGGCCCTGGGTTCCTGGCAATTTGAGGAAGGACATAACATGGCCGTGTTTTTTCAACGATTTTCGTGGTGGTGTTTTTCGCGGTTGTTGAAGCATGATGGAAACTGAACGAAGCATTGAGTAGTTCTATGGTTGAAGCAAGTGCCATGTTACGCTGCTGTGAATCTTTTGTTATCTCGGTGAGGTGGGGCATTGTACCATGTTAGAATCGACGCACCTGAATTCAGGGCTTTGATATTCATGGTTTTTACAATGCCAGGTCGACATGAGACCAGGTTGGGTATAGACATGACACCATGCATGCAGTGTTTCCTAGGTTCTCCAATCTCCGTAATCAACCATTCATCGTAAGGTTCACCCTGACGTCAAGTTGGTTTTAATGAAAGCAGAATAGTGAGAGAAACGTATTCATGAAGATTTGACGAATATCCATCAAAGAACAGAGTTATGGAATTTTAAAGTTTTCAATGTGTGACGTCACATGCGAGCTGCTCCCATATGTCATGTGATATAAATTTCATAAAGTGCCTTTTTCTCTGAAATTTGAAAATGATTTTACCTGTGCATTCAATATACTATCAGAAACATTACTTCATACAGGCTTCTATGAAAAAAAAATTCAATCATCATGAACCATTAAAAAATGGCAATTTGTGGAATTCATATTACATGACATATGGGGAGCTGCTCGCATATGTCACAAACTTAAAACTTTGAAACTTCATAACTCTGTTATTCTTTGATGAATTTTCGCCAAACTTCCCTTACGTTTCTCTTATTTTTCTGCTTTTATTAACACCAACTTGACTTCAGGGTGAACCTTGCCTAGAATGCTCCCTTTACTCAAATCAGGTTTCTTAGATAGATGAGTTCGTAAGCTGATTTCATACATGAAAATGAGATTACCGTTATTGGTATTATTTCGGGAAAATTTTATTTTGTATTAAATTTTCCAGCTTGATAATTTATTATCAGCCAAAATGATAATAAATATGAATATTTCATCCTTTGAATGATAGTCGTACATATTTAGACCTTTTTTTCTACGATTGTCTGTGATATGGTAGGTCAGAATAAGTAAAAACAACGCAGAAACGCAGCGCCACACCCATCTTGGCGTAAAAAGGATTTGGGTTACTTGGTAATGATCATAGTCCGGACAACACAAAGCTCTTTTGCCGGACAAAGATGAAAATTGACTATTGTACACCATGTATGATATATCGGTGCTGATTTAAGGAAAGAGGGGCTAATACCCTGCAACCCCTTTCTACCATAAAAGAGGGAAACTATTAGCACTTTGACATTATAGTGATAGGCTAACATTGTGGAGCTTCAATTTAAAAAATTGTCAAATTTTGATGTCTGAACTATAGTAGTGTTCATTATGGACAACACCCTAGAATAAAAAAAAGTTTGGAAAGTTACACTGCCAATGGCAAGTTATGCATGAATAAACAAAACTCGGGGCGAGTTTAAATAGCGTAGGTGTTCTGTACACACAGTAAGTCTATGGGAGAAAATGGGCAGGTGAATTCGATCAACTTACGATTTTCACATTTTTAAAGCACTGAATAATCATTTTGAAATACAATTTTTTCAGGGCGTCATTTTTAGACCTTATCAAAGACAATGGTAGCATGTGGAATCATGTAGCTCATAGTTTTTTAAGTGTGGTAAATGTTAGCCAGTACCTTTAATCCCTCACTTTGTTTTGTGGTGGGATAACACATGGAGCGGCAGCTCCTTAGACACCTCCCGACTCCTTTTTACATATTTTTTGCTATTCATTTTTTATGGTGGAGGGGGCCAAAGCTTTTATCCCCTTTAACGATTCATTGATCTGCCCATATTCAGAGCATTATTTAGTCCGCTGGCCGTGAATTTTGATATTTACACTTTGATTACTTTATTTATGAGTTCCAATCCACGTGCCCCATCTGTGTCAACCTGTCTACTGAATTATCACTGAAAACTTTCGGTGCATGTTTCGGTTGTTTTCGGTACACGCGACAAAATGTGGATTACTTTGATATGAAGTTTAGCTCGCACGCCCCTACTACTTTCATAGTTTGAAGCAAAAAAAAAGCAAAGTTTAGCAATATGAAAGCAGAAGACTTTCTCCTTGGTCCTTTAATATGGCCACACACATAATGTAAACGGACTGAATCACTGAATGACAATGAAAAACAACCGCACATTCTTAGGAGTAGTTCGTGCCCGAATTTTACAGCTGGACGCAGACGGCGACAGGGCAGTGCACTCCACATGGCCGTTCCGCACGCTGCCACCACGGTTACCATGGTAATTGATAACTTCACCAGGCTCGTCGCTAATCTTGAACATAAAATGTAACTGCGGTGCATGTGCGGGTCTTTGGAACTAAACGCTCTAGTAAGCTAAGTGGTATAAAGTCTGCGTTTGTTCTTATGGGCACAAAATAAAACCATTGCCTAGCTTGCTCAACATGCTCAAAGACATGACAAAGCAATTTGACAAAACAATTAGGTCCCTAAATAATATAAATAAAAAGCATCAACAAAAGACCTTGGCCATCAATTATCGATACGCTGAAATTATTAAAACTTAATAATTTGTAAATGTCGATCCGTACCGTCTAATTTCAAATGGTGGAAATCAAATCAGACTCATGATAACCACATTAACGACTTATCAATGACGGATACCATAATCCTGAGCGCAGAGTGATAATATTTATATTGTGATATGCGCTATTTAAAAACAATTCATTATTATTATAATCCTGTTAATTGTCCAAACACAGACATGGTAATATGATAATGTCGAAGTGCCAACGCAGCGTGTAAGTTAGTAGGCAGGCAGGCGCATCTTGTGTTTGCGTGACAGATGCATTTCAATGACGAATTGAACAGGCATTACATAACATACACGAAGGGTACATGCACCCATGCAAACACCAACACTATACGAACAATATAAAACCATCGATCCTTGCAATTCCACAGACGAATAAGGCGTGTACCTGTGTGTACTGCCCGAGTGTGTGTGTGTGCACTGTGCACATACATGTACCGCGATGCAACTTGAGTAAATACATGTCCACATTCGTATTGTAAAATGAAACGGTGTGTATTTTGGTGATAATGCTATCGATTCCCCAAGTCATGCATAAAGTAAGAATGCAGACGAATACTAGCTTTACATGGCCACGCGAAATACTTTGCATGTTCATATAAAAAAAGACTTTCTTTTCGTCCTGGAAGATAGTGTACCCGGGAACACGCATTTATGATTGGTCTTGAACCCAGATCCAGATGTCTTTTCCGAATGACTGCAAATGCATGAAAGTATCTTATACAAAAAGAATACATGACGTTTGAAAAGAAAAGAATTGCCTTCATGGCTTCAGAAATTGGATTCTGTACAGTGCGTGCCGCGAAACACCTGTTCGCCAATGAAACCTTTATAGAGGCGAACATACCAGTGCAAATATAAGTGATAAATTCTACACACACACTCACTCGAAAGAG
>JZLH01S0446569.1:20324-30677 GCA_001188425.1 Eucidaris tribuloides
TGTGTTAAATTATATTTCTGTCATTTGTTGAAATATCGCTCAATCTTCTAAGTTTCACGACTCTACTCATACTTCTTACATGCCTCAAACTCAGGAAAAAGATGTGAAATAATTTGGGCAAAATGTCGGGAAAATAGTGAACATAATCTTGTCAGGAATGTTATTTTTCGTTTTTGGTGTGATGAAAAATCCGATGAAATGTGAACGTCGTATCATTTCAAGATTAAAGCTAACAATAAAACACAGGATTCGGAATTTTCCTTTAACTTTCGCTCACATATCCAATTTAAGCTTCATTGGATTAAATCGGCTGAATATTATGTTCTCGACCTACACACAGGCTACTCATAGGACAACGTTTATTCCGTACAATCGTATCCCCCCCCCCCCCCAACAACTACACGTTCTGTAATAGTTCTCTGTTGTAACCTTGCAGCTCTGTGCAGAGAGCATATCGTCAACACATAGTGCGTAAATGCTCAAATTAATGAACCGTGCCGTGATTGTACCCAGGGAGGCGATACGATTCGGTAATTATGTATTCAAATGATTACAAAAAGTGGTTAAAAATATGATTGTATATTTCCATCGACACATTTAGATCGCGAAGCTCAGATTGTTCCAGTGGCTAAACGTCTCAAAAATTGAAAATTCTGTTGGGGGATGATATTGCACCTTTTTTGAAATAGTAATTGGATTGATTTATTATTTATCACAGGGTACTACTTGACCGATGTTACAACATAACAACGACGTAGGGGCATATTGTACCAATTCTACCATTCATGCGTCTACAGACTCTACAAGAATTTAATATGTTCTTTATTAATAAATTCACCGGAACATAAACGAGTAGTTAACAATAAAATTTTGACCAGAATTAAGAACCCTGCGAAGTCATGGTAACACGATTTTCGTCATGAACTCACGATGATGGTGAAGTTGAACATAATATTGAAGTGAACATTTCCAGAAATAATATACTACATGCATTATTCACATCATTACTCTGCATAATAATCTGCATAATACCATAAATTGAAGAATTACGGTCAAACAGGGGTATCCTATATACAGTACAAGAGGAAGGGTTGTACACACAAACCTTTAATCGGGGGGTATGTGTAACTGTATAGTGTGTAAGTACTTATGTGTTGTTGTTGTTATTATTATCGGTTATTGTTGTTTAGTTTTTTACTGTTTATTTACCGTTGGTAATTATCATCATTCCTTTTCTCGTTTAATAATACTAGTATTAATAACATTTGTTCTCTTCTTTTTCTTCACTTTCTCCACTTTCTTCTTGATATTCGTCTTCTCCACCGTTCCATGGCTCCTCCTCCTCCTCCTCCTCCACCTCACCTCCCCTTCCTCCCTCTCCCTCCTCCTCATCCATATCCCCTCTCTCCTCCTCCTTCTACTCCTTTCTCTTTATGTCCGCGTTGTTTTTGCCATAAACGACATCGGTTTATTACCGGTTTATAAGGAAGGGTAAAGCACCGAAATCATCTCCTCCCCCCCCCCCCACACACACACTTCATGCAATCTATCTGCGCCCTTTTTTGTTCGCATCACGATTGACAAAAATGCAAACATCCCCGCGTCACAGGAATAGTCATTGGTCAACACACCCCCTTGGTATATCCAGTAGCATTTGTTATCAGTATTCATCATCAGCGAAATGATCTATATCATAATTATGGAGCGTTCGCGTCGTCCAGACATGGTCATTATGTTATTTCGTCACAGGTTCTATGAAGGTCATATATATAATACATGTATATTATGGTGTGCAAAAATTGTAACCACTTCTGAAAGGGTTTCACGCTACTTATTACTGGGGTTCGGTTTTATGATTTGAATGGTCATAATGGTCATTATCGATGTCAATTTTATTTCTTCTTCTTTTACTTGTTATCATCATCGTCATTATTATTATTATTATTATTATTATTATTATTATTATTATTATTATTATTATTATTATCATTATCATCATCATCATCATCATCATCATCATCATCATCATCATCATCATCATCATCATCATCATCGCCACCTTCATTATCATCTTCTAGCTGATGTACATGATAAAATATGAAAACACAGACCGGTCTTCACTCTAGGAATTCTAATTGAGTCTGTTGTGAGCGCCGCAGAAGGAGTGAAATTCACACGAAATTCCCTAAAAATCACTCCATGAATGTCGAACTTGATCTTTGTTTTCAGAGAGAACATAACCCTAATTTTTCATATACGAGTCAGTAAACACACTTTGAACCATGCCGAAATCAGTGTTCAAAATTGTGGCGGGGTTGCGGAATACATTGTGAGTGATTCCGCTCTATGTTACTCACACCAATAAACACAAGCTTTGGCCTGTACGGTCTTTGAACCCGATATTCATGACGAATCAAAAATGATAGAACAATATATATTTGTTCTAACGGGTGCAGTAGGTAAACAGACACACAAAAACGACGATTTACCTGAACTTGCTGTAAATATTTGCTTATCTCCTTTAAGCACTGATCATCACCGATTGTTGTCAACAGTAATAAAGTGACCGCAAATCTACCAACTACCTGGAAATAAAGAAATCAAACTTCCACGTATAAGGTTACCCAGAAATTGGGCTTCTGATTCATATAAAATATTTTGATTTGTAAGCGATGAAGTTTCAACCAATTGCAATTGGGGTACCATCGATATATTTAGATGACTTTTCTAATCTGTCGAATATACTGTCATCAATAATGGACCGTGATCTCTTTGGCTACAATTTCGTGAGTGAAGGCTCCACCCACGTGGAAAACCACGTTTATGTAAATATTTGAGTAACATTTGTGGACTTGGATCTTTTATTTCCACCTGATAAGGGAAGGAAGAACTCCTAAAGAATAACACACGTCACTAAACATAACCATATATGGACAAAAAAGTTTAGTTTGTTGTTTAGACGGCAGTTTGTAATGTATCTTTTTACAACCACAGTGACGTGCACCGATTGAATCAGGTGAAACATGGTAAACAAAACATTGGGGAAATTCTGTTCGTAGGCCTAAATAGGAACAAACATGGTTCAGTGCTTTTGGAATGAATGGTTGCCCTCTACTGGGTAAATAGAATACAAATGGCGTCGTGTATGCAAATTTTACGAAGAACCATTACAAAACGCCTCAAAAAATTAAAGGCACACAGTCGAAGCAGAACTGATTTGCGCCCTCTTTTGAATCAAATGATGACAAGAAAACAATATTTTTCCTGCAGTGCAAAGTAAACTGGCTCGGTGGTGAAATAGAAAAGAGCAACTGTTTTCTTTTTAGCAACTTACAAGACGCCATTGCATGAACTCATAAAGAGTCTACGGTAGGTTTTATCAATTTTATTTGGGAAATTTATTTTGACATTGAATCAATATGCCTGAAATTATTCACGCCTATTAAGATAAAATTGGTTAAGGTTTTTTTTTTTTTAGGGGGGGGGTTGCTGTTTGCACCGGTAAAACTATAACTTTTAACCAGTTAAATAATAGGATAAAGCACAAGTTTGATGCTCTCCAAGAACATCATATTTTAGAAGAATACTGTGTCATCGTACCCGTGGCCACTCACTTAAGCTGTACAAGCAAAAATGCCGGAAGACACTAAGAAAAAATTCATTTAGCTATAGAACAGTCACTATGTGGAATAGTCTACTGGCTGAAGTTGTGGAGAGTACCACTATCAACAGCTTCAAATCTGGTCTTGAGAAGTGGTGGAAAGACGACCCAGAGAAATATGACTACCCCAATGGAATCCACGGATAGGAACAGCAGTCTAGGACTTAAAGTGATAGGCTAACATTGTGGAGCTTCAATTTAAATAATTGTCAAACTTTGATATCTGAGCTACATAGTAGTGTTCAAATGAACAAATAAACACCCTAGAATACAAAAGTTTGGAAAGTTACACTGCCAATGGCAAGTTATACATGAATAAACAATAAAACTCGGGGCGAGTTTTATTAACCTAGGTGTACACACAGTCAGTCTATGGGAGGAAATGGGCAAGTGAATCTGGTCAACTTACGATTTTCACTTTTTTAAAGCACTAAATAATCATTTTGAAATACAATTTTTTCAGGGCTTTATTTTTAGACCTCATCAAAGACACTGGTAGCATGGGGAATCATGCGGCTCAGATTTTTTTAACTGTGGTAAATGTTAGCCAATACCTTTAATAATTCTGGATCAAGTTATATCAAGGTATATATCAAATTTAAGTGTGCATTCATAAATCTTCATCACTGTAAGTTTCCTCCACTAAGTTTTGCCTGTAAATGAAAACCACTTTCCAGTAATACGAAATAAATGAAACCACAAACAAAAACAAAAACAAAAGAACCTTGCAGGTCAGGGAATAACGACTTTATAGGGACAACAAGCTGTAATATTTCAGGGAAAGTCCACCCTGGCGCCAAGTTGGTTTAATAAAAGCGGAAAAATGAGAGAAATATTAATGATAGTTTGGCGAAAATCTACCAAACAATTACAGAGCTATGTTTCAAAGTTTTCATTTAGTGACGTCATATGAGCAGCTCCCCATAATGGCATGTTACATAAATTCCATAAATTACTTCTTTAATGGTTCATGATAATTGAATGGGTTTTTTTTTCATAGAAGCATGTATGAAATAATGTTACTGATTATATATATTGAATACGCAGGTGAGATCATTTTCAATTTTCTGAAAAATGGAACTTTATGGAACTAGTATTACATATCAAATGTGGGAGCTGCTAAAATGTGACGTCACTGATTTAAGAATTTAACACTTCATAACTCTGTTATTCTTTGAAGCCAAACCTTCATTAACTCTTAACATGCCGAAGTCGCAGATCTGCAACAAATAATACACATAAAGTACATAGAAGTTTGAATCCTCTGGCATGTTAAGAGTTAATAGGATTTCTCTATTTTTTCTGATTTTATTAAAATCTAGTGAGAGTGAACTTCCCCTCTAATGACACTTTTTCCATCACCTGCCTTAAAAATATGTCAAAGTGTTGTTCAAATAGCTTATGAGCATTACATTTTACCCATTTTTCGTTAAAGTTTCTCGAGGTGTATGTAAAATGTAGTGAAACTTCGGGTAAATGTAATTTCATATGGATAAGATTTCAGTCATATGTCTAGTTACCCTCGCCCCTCCTTGATATTTTTTCTTCTGCTTTTCACATCTGGGTCCTATTGCATTCTGCAGAGAAAAAACTGTTTTCATGTGGTAAACGTAAAATGAAGTTACCACAGTTTTCAGATACATTATGTTACCAAAGATATATTACTTGTAGAAGTTTTATGCAATAAGGCCTTGGTGTATTCACTAATACAAGTGTGACGATAACACTGCGACCATTGTTGTTTTTCACAGAGTTCACAAGTAACGAATGTGCCCCAGTATTCACTGCATGTAACCATTGGCGTATTGTTAATCATATCACTTTAATACATATACTAAATGGAAAACATTGAGAACGAAGTTCTGTCACTGAAATCTGAGGAGTCGTTTTCGTCTCCTACACAAATTCCTCGTTTTCGTCTACCTCCGACAACCCTTTGACAGTCGCACCATCTGGTTCCCAACCTTCCCTTCTTAATTCGGACCAGTCCAAGCGGTATTTTTATTTCCAAGGCTATACATTCATGACTCCGACGTGTGTTGGAACTAATATTAGTTCGTTTGGCAGTCAATGGAATTGTCCTTCTCTACGGTGACACATGTCATCCTACTAAATGACATATGTCACTAACTAGCATCCATTTTTACTTACGGCTCGGTGATGAGTGGTGCTTTACATATAGAGACCGATTTAAAGGCAGTTGTCTTGAATGACAACAGTAAAACCAAACACACCTGCACACGTCAGACCAATTGGAGAAAAGTCTGTTGGCCGGGTTCAATCCCATTTCCGGGTCAAGTTAACTTGGATATGGGTCACATTTGACCAGTAATTGAGATTTACTCAATCCATGGTCAATCTGACCAAATTTCGTGTTAGTCTTACTCCTTGTTTGCTGGAATGAACGGTGAAGGAAACCGCTGAGGCATCGAAGTTATAACAGCTGAGAGTAAAATAACACATCCGCGATTACTACGTCTTAATCTGACCAACCGTTACTGAGAGATTACGAAGATGACCTGTTTTCCAGAGGGTATGTGTGCGTTTGCTAAGCTTCTGACTGAACTATTCTTCCATAACGTGTATGCCTATCGTGATACCTCTCATACCAAACTGTTCATCTCTAGCGTGTCTAGCAGAATCGTCTGCACTAAGCAGTTATTTTAAGCGGTGTGTTTGTTAGTTAATGGCGATTAAGCAATTTCGCGATTGTCATCATTATCAGTGTTATTTTTCTCTACCCGAAAACGAAGCCACTTCCGTCATGTACATGTCACACAACATTGTAGCACGGCCCGTTATTTAGAATATTGACAGTAGGGGCCTATACTCGCCATGCTCGCTGTGTAATGGTAAACATTCCATTTGAAAAATATTTAAACGTATCCAGACTCAATTCATTTAACAGTCAATTAAATTCTTTCCCGTTATGTGAACGGTCATGAATATTATAGATAATTATTATCCCATTACCGTGGATGAGGTAAGTCCAATTATTTTACAAGGCCCCATGTAAAAAAAGCGTGAAAATCAATCAAAATCTTAAAGGCGTCATTAATTATGTTTCCCTGCATTTTTCCCCAAAGTATCATCCGTAAAACTAGTGTATCTGATAAGGTTTCGAAGTGATGCCCTGAAAAGACATTGCATTTCAAAACGATCATTGTTTTTAAAAAGTGTGAATCAATGAGTGATCATTCCAGATTTGAACACAGACTGTTGTGTTTTAGAAATTTTGTCCCAGGACATTAATTCACGTGCCAATTTTGTCTGTACATATTTTGCTAGTAGCAGCATAAGTGTCTAAAGTTTTGTGCCCTTGGGTGTTTATTTTTCCATTCAAACACTTTGGGTCAGATATCAAAGTTTGACATTTTAATCGGGCTTCCACAATGTTAATCATTGCCTTTAATATATATATATATATTTTTGTAAAAAGTCTCTGCGACTACGTCGTTAATTGGAACAATCGCTGATGGGTAATTAATCAGTACGATCTCATCATGATGTCATCATTGCGTGTGGCAATCAAGACCCGAGGGCCACAAAAAAGTGCATTTTAATCTCAATTAAACCATAACACATTATCCATGTTATCAGCTGCCGACATTGTTGCCCATCAGTTGTGAACAATTTCGTGTGGAAACATGAAATCAATTCAAGATACTGTTCAGAATTTATAAAGAAAGTGCTGATGAAAAGTGAATAGATGTTGAGGGAGCAGTATAATGTGGCATGATGTCTGCCGAAATATGGTATGTTAAATGAATTTCCAAACTCAATTGAACTTTCAAGTTGATATTCTGTGTCCTCCTCTCTCAAATGGATAAATAAATAAATAAATAGATGAATAACATAAATAAATACATACATACATACATACATACATACATACATACATACATAAAGAAATAAGTAAATAAATTGAGACACAGTAAAAGGTAGGTAAATAGATGAATACAGAATTTGAGAATTTGTCAATATACATGTCAAGTTCCGGTATATAGTGTATTGCTCATTGTTTGAGTATAGGTAAATATGTGTGCATGTGTGTGTGAGTATGTGTGTGTCTGCTTGTATGTGTGTGTGTGTTTGTAAGAATATTTGTTTATGTATACTTCATTGTAATTTTCACTTTTATTCACCTGTTCATCAATTAATACACACAGCAACATGACAAAGTAATTGATACTACATGGATACAGTAATCAGTGGATAGTCACACTTCTTGAACACACCGACATCACTGGTTACGTCTTGGCCAGCTTTCCACCAGCATTCTCTGATTAGGCGAATGGAACCAGGTGCACTGGTGTTGATATATGTATCTTTATGGTAATATGTAATGTATCCGACATCTAGCATCGCAGTAATCTCATTTTTCTTGGGGGGGGGGGGTGGGGTGGGGTGGGGATGGGGTTGGGATAGGGTAGGGGTGAATTTTAATCATCAATATGGAAGTCACTGATTGATTGGGGTTTTAAGGCCACATTATTCTTCGACTTAATCGAAACCATATGTTCGTGTTTTCGTATTTGTCTTCTTGTACTAATTAGATGGTCTTCGTGCAAGTTGTCAGTACGCGTGTGGTCGACATTTTGTCAGTCTTGCGCTCAATTCATGTAGTAGTAGTAGTAGTAGTAGTAGTAGTAGTAGTAGTAGTAGTAGTAGTAGTAGTAGTAGTAGTAGTAATAGCAGTAGTAGTAGGTCTTCATTGACATTTTTGTCTTGATTACTCATCACGGAGGTACAGTTGCAAAATTATCATATTCATAGGCTGATTTCTTCTTATTTGCTTCTCCTTCTTCTTCTTCTTCTTCTTCTTCTTCTTCTTCTTCCCCTCCTCTTTCTTCCTTTTCTTTTCCTTACTATATGTTGCTTTGGCTGATGTTGTTTTTATATAAAGAAATATTAGCGCAGGTAAAAGCCAAAATTACTTGTCAGAAGATATGTATTTCAGTCCTTGTTTCTCATACAGTATTTCTTACCCCCCCCCCCCTTTTTAAAGAGACATGATAATGCATTTAGTTTACTCTATACTTCTATACATACCACGACTGTGACAAGGATAACGGAGTAATATAGACTTGGACATTAGAAAAGACATGACTCTCGAAATGTTCTCGGTTTAATTATAGAGCAAGGACAGGGACAATATGACCATCAAAATCGTTAGATCGGGTCCGTTTAAAGTGATTAAATCTAACCACCCATGTCAAATTTCCTAGTGATGTAAATTGTTGTTTTTAGTAACTAATACACAAATTGGATGCTATGAACTGTAGGTATATTTTAATTAGCCTTTACTGACATTGCGTCTTCGTATAATGTTGTGTTTAAGACTCAAGGCCACCACTACTGCATTAAAGTGCACGTTATGATTCAAGATGAAACATGCATGTAGATTACCAGAAGGATAATCGTGTAGCCATGTACTTTATTACTCCGAGTTAATTCCAGCACTCATATTCTGTCATATTCTGTCATATTCTGTCATATTATGTGTCTTTTAATCGAATCTGGAATGTAAAATGTTGAAGAAACAGTAGCCTATACTACATAATTTGCCCGACACTCCAAGACGGTAACGGTGCCATTTTCGCCTCTACGTCACATTCTTGATTCCGCCATCCATCTATCCATGGTTATTCCATCCCAAGTCTTCTTCTGTATAATGGGCACATCACATTGACGTAATAGGAATAATTTTAACATTTATCTTACAACTTACTGTCCCCAATCCTGCCTTTTTACTTGCATTTTAACCCTACCCAATGTAATTTAAAGGAAGAAGGAGCCAGCATCTAAAAGGCATAAGTTCAGAAAAAAAATGAGTTCTTACCAACCAATCAGATTGCACGTGCACTGGTCTGGAGCTGACCATGCGTGACCGATGCATGCCACCCGACGTGTATTAGTCGCGCCGTGGTAATGTATGCACTGTGTATGCATTGTTTGAATCGATAAGCTCCTCCCCCTATAGCCGTTTCTGCAAGTTTTATCCTGGGATGAAACTTGCAAAGGCGTAAAATAAACGCAAATTAACTAATTTATAGGGCCTTGCTGAGGGTGAGTATCACACAGTACCCCTTATTTAGGCTGTCTTCATCACTATGTACCATACACACTAAGAAATAAAGGAGTAATTGGGGTGTAAAAAATGATACAATAGCAACACCCTATAGGGTGTAATTTTACTCGTACCGGGTGTAATTTAAACCCTGTAAGGAATAATTTTACACCCCATAGAGAGTAATTCCTATATTTTACACCCTATGGAGGTGTAAGTTTACACCCTTTGGGTGTATACTGTAATTCTACACCCCTAAAGGTGTAGAATTTCTAGGGTGTTGCTATTGTATCAATTTCTACACCCCAATTACTCCCTAATTTCTTAGTGTGTAATTCTCACAATACTCACGTCATTTTTTTCTTAACTTATGCCTGTTAGTTGCTGGCGCCTTCTTCTTTTAAATTCACCTGGACATGTGAGAGCTCTGGACTTCCAGACTTCCGGAGACTTTGTCTTCCCCTAGACTCTCTGGGGCTTTGCTCCTCGACCCATGAAAGGATATAAGGCCAGGCCCTAGACCCTACCGTTCTGCTATTTCGTGTGCCTTCTGCTGCAGATCGACTACCATTTGCTAACTGTTGACCAATGCGCTTGAATTAGCACCACGTGGTCACAACCC
>JZLH01S0446580.1:27582-39323 GCA_001188425.1 Eucidaris tribuloides
TAAAGTGCGACTCTGATAGAAATTAACCCCATACAAATCTGTGCATTAAACTTGCTTGTCATAGCAAATACTGATGACATGATTGTTTAACAGAGTTAACATTAAATAAATTTTCACAGAATCTCCTTGAATAGTTTACCTTGATTGTAGAACAATTTGATTTGCTGCCAAACATATTTCATTTTAAGATTGCTCATACGAGACGGTCAACATCACGATCCGGCAGCCAACCTTAATCCAATCCCCCGGATATCCGATGAACTATCCGAATGATGCCGACCAACTGTGGATAGTCCAGAGTCCTGAGGAACAAGGGATTGACATGACTTTTCTCACGATGAGAGTGGAGGAGTACCGCGACGGTCTGACGGCTGGTTTCGGGCGCGTTCCTTCAGAGGGGTCCACTCTGATGAGGTTTTCCGGATTGGTCCTCCACTACATACACATCAGACACCCGGTGATGTGGCTCAGATTTACGTCTGATAACCACGGCAATGATATTGGATTTTCAGCAGAGCTTACGACACATTCTTCTCAAGGTTAGTAAACGGAACTTCGATCGTAATCACACTCGTCTTTTTCTTCTTCATTTGTCTCATTTCTGTATTCATCATCATCTGTCATTAATGGCGGTGTTCTCGATACGTATTTATGAGGGAACTGATATGTTGGTTGTCAGGTTCCTATTAAATGTTATGAAACCTTGAAAACTTTGATTATTATTTTCGTACTGACATATCGTCGGCGTTCATCCGAACCGTCGTATGTCTTTCTTCTGAAAAGCAGTGTCTTTATTTTCACTCAAAATAAAGACTTGGGGGAGAAATCTCAAAAGAGCTAGACGCATGTATTTTCGGTTTCATTGCTCATGATTTCCCTCGGTACAAAAACCCCATAGCCACTTTTTCACTCCTGACCGCAATTTGTCGTATGTCTTATTTACACGCAAAGTCAATGCGGACACATACGACAGTTTGCTGACCGCGCGTATCATACGCGAGGTCAAACAAACCGTCATATGTCTACGCGCTGTACACTATTTCAATGGGAAAAGCGCAATTTTTACAAAAATTGATATGTCCTTGCATTAAAAACACATCAATAACTTGAAAATTAAAAGTTTTTATAACACGGTTCTTTCTCGAGATATAGAATGAGACCTATACTTTCAATTTCTGTAAAAAAAAAAACTTAAAATCGATATTTTGACCCCAGATGGACATATACGACGGTTCGGTTGATCGTCGACGATATAGAAATATGTTTATTTCCAGGGCTTATCTTCCGTTATTCCTGACCCGATTGCTTTCTTCTTTTTTATCTTCATTCTTCATAGTTATGCTCCTTCTGTGGATCAGTATTTCTCAATTTATCAAAGTGTCAAATTCAATTTCCTCACTGATAAATAAATAGCATTTAAAGAACTTATCTGCAAGCAACGCCCTTTTTCTATGTAGAATTAGAATGATATGAAATGGCATTTCCTTTTGAAAAATCATCTTATTTTCACATCACAGCCATTAAACGTACTTTAAATATTTCGTACTTTATATAAGAGAAATAAGAACAACACAATATTAACATGTGGATTACAGTTCGTTTCTTACATTATCTTTTGCCCGTTTGTCGCCTTAGAAACTATTTGTTGAGACTACATCTGGCAAAGAGTTTTTCGGGGGATGCGATACCAACCCCATCATAAAAGTTATGTGCAACCGCAAGGTGAAAAACAGGAGGCTCATATAGAGTACGAGCGTTAAGAGGGAGGTCTCCGGAACGACCGATAAGCCAAAAAACAAAAAACAAACAAACAAACAAAGCAAAGTGAACTTTATATTACTTCTTCATGAGAACTTGGAGAATAAATACTTTGACACACTGACCTATTCATTGCCCAGTTCTCATAACACTGACACATTACCCCAAGTCATGTTTCTAATGGAACCCCGTTACAAATCTTCAAATATATGAAAATCCTCGATTTTTCTCTCACTTCCTTCCTCCCTTCCTTCCTTCCTTCCTTCCTTCCTTCCTTCCTTCCTTCCTTCCCTTTTTGCTCTGTTCTTTATTTCCTTTCATTTCATTTCTTGATTCTTCATCGTCATTTCCTTTTTGGTGATATTTTGGTTGACTTCTTAAATTCCAGACGTTCTGAATTGCGATGACTACCCGTGCCTTGTTGAAAGTATTTGCAGTGATTTTCCGCTCGGTTATTCTTGTGCGTGTCTTTTCGGATTTGGTGGAATAAATTGTTATGGTGGTAAGTTTTGCAGTAGCGTTTAAATATCTAACAAACATACATCCACAAATGCATTGCTTTTGCTGTTGTTGTGCTGTTGTGTTTGTCGATTGTGATGTATGTGTGAATATGTCTTTGTGTGTTATTGTGTTATGTTGTATGTTTATGTTTCCTTGATTATACAAAAGCCGTTGTTAAAATTAGACACAAAGAATTGTTTGAGGATCTCAATAAATTGGACCTGCATACAAAAAACGTTCGTCTACTCTCAGGTATGTACTGGGACCAGTCGGCATGGAGAATTCAGTAGATAAACAGATATTGAAAGTTGATAAAGGCAGGGGTGTGTAATGTCTCTAGATCTTTTTAATTACTACAATGAACTGATCCTGAGGGAATCGGAAAAGGAGAGAGGACTTAGAATTGGAGGACAAAACGTAACAAAACTGCGATACGCAGATGACACAGAACCTCAGGAAGACCTTTAGAGAGGATGATGGATGTGGCTTTTACAGAGAGTGAACAAAAATGAGTAATTGTAAGAAGACAGAAAGCATGGTTATCTAAGAAGAAGGAAGTTCCAACATGTAATCTTAAAATAAGAGACATCATCAAACAAGTATTCGCTTTCCATTACCTTGGCAGTACCATAACAGACGACCCCAGATGTGTAAGTGAGATCAAAAGGAGAGATGCACTAGCTAAATCAGCCTTTTCAAACTTGGAGAAAGTCCTAAGGAACAGGACGCTAAGAATGGAGACTCGGTTAGGAGTACTTAAGTATATGTACCCTGTGCTGATGTATAGAAGTGAAGCATGGTCAATAATATCAGACATTAGAAAGCATTTGGAGAGTTGTGAAATGTGGTTCCTCAGACGAATGATGAGGATTCCATGGACGGACAGAGTAACCAATGAAGAGGTTCTAAGAATAGGTGGAATGGAGAGAAATCTGATTGTGAAGATAAAAACCAGGCAAATAAGTTTCTTAGGACATGCAATTAGAAAGGACGGTCTGGAAAATCTAACATTGTCAGGAAAGATAGAGGGAAAGAGGAGGGGGGGGGACGGACGAATTGGATGACCAGTCTGAATGCATGGATTACAAAGAGAGGTGCTGGTCAGCGGGAGGTGGGGCTGATTAAAAAATCTAGGAACTGAAATTTGTGGCACACCATGATCGCCTACGTCTCCGAATACGGGACTTAGAGAAAGGACGAGAGAGAGATGATGATGATAATGATGATGGTGTGTGTGTGTGTGTGTGTGTGTGTGTGTGTGTGTGTGTGTGTGTGTGTGTGTGTGTGTGTGTGTGTGTGTGTGTGTAACACATGTGTGAAACATATGAAACATGTGTGTTCATCCAATGGGTTAAAGGTATTGGCTAACATTTACCACAGTTAAAAAAATCTGAGCTACATGATTCCCCATGCTACCATTGTCTTTGATAAGGTCTAAAAATGACGCCCTGAAAAAATTGTATTTCAAAATGATAATTTAGTGCTTTAAAAAAATGAAAATCGTAAGTCGATCGGATTCACCTGCCCATTTTCTCCCATAGACTTACTGTGTGTACACCTGGGCTATTTAAACTCACCCCGAGTTTTAATTGTTTATTCATGCATAACTTGCCATTTGCAGTGTAACTTTCCAAACTTTTTTTATTCTAGGGTGTTTATTTGTCCATATGAACACTACTATGTAGTTCAGATATTAAAATTTGACAATTTTTTAAATTGAAGCTCCACAATGTTAGCCTATCACTTTAATATCTTTCCATCCAGAATCCAGTCATGAACACACACAAAACAACGCACACACAAACACAAACGCGCACACACACACACAAACAAACACACACACAAGAACATACACATACACATCCAAGGTTCAACAACAATTTGAACACAAAGGAAATGGGATTGTGTATATATACACATGTACGGTATATATATATATATGTGTGTGTGTATGTGTGTGTATGTATATATATATTTGTATATTATATTTGTATATTATATATATCATACAACCCCAACTCATTCACACACGCACGCACGCGCACACACACACACAACACACACACACACACACACACACACACACACACACACACACACACACACACACACACACACACACACACACACACACACACACACACACACACACACACATGTATCCGGTTACACAAATGGTATATTCACTTTTACTGTGTACATTCTGCTCGTGTAAACATATCAATAATTTTGTGATTTGTTTGCTCTTAAATTTTGGCTTATCGAAAATAACAGATGAGTGTTCACATGTCCTCGAACATTTTGTTTATATTGTAAAAAAAAAAATAGTCTGAGAGACATTGACTCTTTGTACTAATTCACTGTGGATAGTTAAACTGAGTGTTTGTCATATGTTTGTATTTTCAGACCGATACACAGAACTAATTAACGTGACAACACTCGAGCCAACCGTTATCCAATTCCCTGATTACTCGTTCAGCTCCCCGTTGATAGGCGACACAGAGAGGAGTCTAGTATGGATCGTACGCAGTTTTGAGAGTTGTACCTATAACGTCACCGTAGATATTGGATTCTATTCTTACCGACATAGTAGCGATTCAACCGTAGGGGATGGTTTCACCATCGGCTACGGACCACGTCCCAACACACCCACGTCCATTATGACGTATGGCAGACCGGGGGAATACTTTACGACCGTCCACAATTCAACCATGTGGTTGCGACTAAAGTATCCAGGATATAATTTAGGTGATCGATTCTCCGTTCAAATCAACACAAACTGCACAAAAGGTAATTTGGCATTTGGCATCATTTGACCTTGAATTATATGACACATTTGTAAAACGTTATATATTTCACTTTTAACTGTATATTGCAAACATTAAATAATTTGCTTTACCAAAATTGTAATTCTTTAATTCTTTTGACATGTTTGATGACATTTTGACCGCACGACCTTATCAGTTCTGTCTGAAACAAATGATTGTAAGAACTATCACTGGTCCCAAACAAAACCAAGAAAAGCATGCGTCAACCAGATTCATCATACGACAGTTTTTTTTCTCTCTTTTGTATTTCTTTTCCCCCCAGATATCAAACCACGTTAAAGCCATAGGCTAACGATGACCACAGTTAAAAACAAATGTGAGCTACATAGTCCTCCATGCTCAAGGTGTCTTTGATAAGGTCTAAATATGAAGCCCTGAAAAAAAATTGTTTCAAAATTATGATTTAGTGCTTTAAAAAAGTGAAAATCTACAAACACTCAAGTTAAACGGATTCGCCTTCCCATTTCTTCCCATAGACTAAATGTGTATAGATCTAGGCTATTTATCGTCCACCGGAGTGGAAATTGTTTATTCATTCATATCTTGCCAGTGGAAGCATAACTTTCCAAGCTTTTTTTTTATTCTAGGGTGTGTATTTATCCATTTAAACTGTACTATGTAGCTCAGATATCAACGTTTGACAGTCTTTTAAATTGAAGCTCCACAATGTTAGCCTATTATTTTAAAAGCAAGGTTAAATTTATTGTTTGTCACGTGATTCCTCGATCCCAAAGGCCTAGAAAACGTTGGAAGGTCTTATCCGAGTGAATTTGAAAGCAACCATCCTCAAAGTGCGGGCTGCATCAATCATTTGGTTGAGAAGACCATCACATGTGCATTCCTTAATGTGCACCTAGAGATTACATATATAGCTTTTAATACGACGTATTTTCTTGTTTTTCTTTAAATCTCTCATAGCAAAAGGCTAGCACCTTTTCATATGCAGTAATTACGAATTGGCATTTCTCCTTCAAAGTAAACGGATGTTGCAGTTATGACCACTTTGTATATGAAAATACGCTTAACGAAAAAACATTTAAAATTGTTTTGTCACGTAAAAATAATTGAAGTTGCATACATCAGATAATACTACAGGCCAATATCAAACTTACCCTTAGTCAGCAAATTAATGGAACGTGTTTCCTTCTCTTGCCTGTTACAATACTTATATGAGAATGATATTCTGGACAGCTATCAGTCAACGTACCGCCCTGATCATTGTGTGGAAACTCTTCTACCTGACTTATTTAATCACTGTTTGAGGAAGATGGATATCGGAAATATAACTGCAATTATTTTGTTGGACATGACTGTGCTCTGCTTTCCATACTGTGGACCATCAAATCTAAACCCTAAGACTCAGATTCGAAGGTGTCACTGGACTTGCACTGGAGTGGTTCAAATCTTACCTTTCTGGACGGTTGCAACACGTTAAGGACCATGACAGTAACTCTGTTCCTACTCCACTTAAAGGCAAGGTTCACACTGACATCAAGTTGGTTTTAATAAAGGCAGAACAACGAGAGAAACACATTAATGAAAGTTTGGCGAAAATCCACCAAAGAATAACAGAGTTATGAGGTTTCGAAGTTTTAAATTTTTGACGTCACATGGAGCAGCTCCCAATATGTCATGTAACATAAATTCCATAAATTGCCATTTTTAATGGTTTATGATAATTTAATGGGGGGTTTTCATAGAAACATGTATGAAATAATGTTTCTCATAATATATTGAATGCAAAGGTAAAATCGTTATTAAATTTCTGACAAAACGGCACTTTTATAGAATTTATATCACATAACATATGGGGAGCTACTCGCAGGTGACGTCACAAATTCAAAACTTTGAAACCTCATAACTCTGTTATTCTTTGATGGATTTTCGTCAAACCTTCGTTAATATGTTTCTCTCAGTGTTCTGCTTTTATTAAAATCAAGTTGACGTCAGGGTGAACCTTGTCTTTAAAGGCAAGGCATCTCTTTTGCATGCCTAAAAATTAACATTGTGTAAATACACTGGCATTTAGAAGAAAATGCCATCTGGGAACCTTTAGCAAAATATAGGAGCTAGAAACTCAGTTTTAGTGGAATAGTGACTGTTCGGGCGTGTTCACAGTACCAAGACGTGGGATAATGTGGGTTCAACCTGGGTCGACCCGGGTCCATAATTTCCGTTCACACTAGAAGCGACGAACATTCGACCCGCATCAATCCACACCGGTAAATTGGCATATCTGACCCAGCAGTTAACGTTCTCGTACCTGTGACGTAGGTAGAATCATGGCGGGTATCGATGTAAATACGCGACAACTGTTGCTCATGAAATATCGTCGAAATCATCAGCGATACCATGCCAGAAGCCGAAGAAAGTTGGACGGAATAAGGCGGGCAATGCAAACAATTCTTATAAGCCAGTACCAAAGGTTGATGGTGTCACTAACGTTAAGCGCGGCGCTGATTTCATCGATGCATTCAGTGTGTAGAAATCGTACCCAATGGGTCCGGATTAGGGTTGCTACTCAAAATTTTAATTTCCCCCTAAGGACAACCTTTTCCCCTACGCCTCAAAAAAAACAATTTTCCCCTACAAATTATCAAAATCCCTACTTTTCCCCAACGGAAGGTCATTTTCCCCGCGTAGGCCTATATATGTATTCCGAAAACCTACGGTTGGCTAAAATTCACTACGGTAGGGGATTTCCCCTACGATTTCAGCCTTGATCAGGGTCGAAAAGGTAATTTCTGTTCACACCTAGGAGTCGATGCGGGTCGGCCCGGGTTCGACCCGGGTCGAGCCCTGCTGTTATCCAGGAGTCAAATTTTCGACCCGGGTCGACCCGGGTCGGCTTTTCAGCCTATTTTTGCGTTCACACCTGACGTTCGATCCGGGTCGAACCGGGTCGAACCCGGGACGTGGGACAAACTAGCTATACTGTGAACACGCCCTTAGACTTTTTCTCGTGAGAAAAAAAAATCCTATACCATAGGACGTACACTAAACGGATATTGTTTTTCTTTTGCATTTTTCAAATTCTTGGCAATTACTGACCCCCAGATGTCACAGACATGCCCTTCATCAAAAGCCCAAGGGCATGAGTTATCTTTTCCTGGTCTTCGGGGATGTTTGCAAATGAGATCCTCTGCCTTAAAATGTGGTGTCCCACAGGGGTTTGTTGGTAGACCTCTTTTGTTTTCTTTGTATCTTTCTCCAATAAAGGACTTTTATCGTAAACAAAACATTCAGTATCACTATTTTGCAGATGATATCCAAATGTATGTATCTTTTTCACTAACCATGAATGAACTTTCAAAAGCTATTCAATAGTTAGAGTCATGTGTTGATGATGTTAAAGTATGGATGGATTATAATGGTCTCAAACTGAATGATAGTAAATCAGAATATTGGTTCCTCACAAATGTTGTCTGAGGTCAAGCCCGAAACTTTTGAAATTATAATCGGTGATAGTAGTGTCAAGTCATCAAATTTTGTACGTAATCTCAGTATAATAGTTGATTCCAATTTGCCTTTAAGAAACCATGGGACACACTTGTGATTCCAGTTACGAAACTTCGGTTCTATTCGAAAGTACTTAACTAAATTTGCTGCTGAACAATTGATTCATGCCCTCATCTCCTCCCGTCTTGACTTTTGGAAGTCACTTTTTTGTAACCTCACACAGAGAGAAATTTCAAGAATACAACGTCTTCAAAACTGTGCTGCCAGATTACTCACTTACACCAAGAAAACCATCCACATTAAACTGACAGGCCTTCGCTCTCTTCGCTGGCTCTCGGTTGATAAACGCATAACATTTAAGATTCTCCTCCTCGTATACCGCACAATACACACATCTTCCCCTATAAACCTCCTAGACACCCTGAATATCTACACCCCTCCACGAAATCTTCGTTCCTCAAACCCACAAATTCTATAGGTACCTAGAGTCAAACGTAATTGTGGGCGGAACGTTCTTTCTCATACATACGTCCTACACTGTGGAATAATCTTCCTTTCTCATTACGTCAAGCAAAATCCATACAAGTTTTTAAATCAAATCTGAAAACTTACCTCTTTAATCAAGCATGGCACATGCCTTGGTTTACTAAAGAGTGTGAACATAAATGATAGGACTATCGTAAGATTAAGAACAAGTTGAATAAGCTGAGAACAGTTGAAGTAAAGAAAACCTTAAAACTAGAAGCTAAGAAATATAAGATATTTATAAGGAAATTTCGCAGAAGTTACGCCCGCAAAGTGTTTTGTGTGATGATATCAGGTCCCTGAATGGTAAAAACCCAAGAGAATATTGGGACATTATAAATAAAATTGAGAAATGTCCAAAAAAATTCAGGAAATGTCCCTTTAGCTCTGAAAGCCTTTTTAGACCATTTTAAGACCCTGGATCAGAAGTCGGCAGAATTGGAAGAGAACGGTATAGATACAGGTTGTGTAAGGGAGTCTTTTGACCCTCGAAGCATTAACCATTCTATAAATGAAGGTATAAATGTTCCATTTACTGAAGCTAAATCAGTAAAGCATACGGTATTGACAATATTCTAAATGCGGTTTTGAACAATTGCCCTGATATTGTATTAAGTGCTGTAGTCAAATTATTTAATCTGGTTTTAAGTTCTGGTTTAGTTCCCGCTGACTGGGCTACAGGCAATGTTGTCCCCCTTTATAAGAATAAAGGTTCTATAGACGACCCAAATAATTATCATGGTATAACACTTTTGAGCTGTATTGGTAAGCTGTTTACAGCAGCTATCAATGCTCGACTTACATTCTACCTAGAAACTATTGGTATACTGGGGGATGCACAAGCCGGTTTCCGATCCGGACACTCGACTATTGATCACGCTTTTGTTTTGCACTCCTTAATTGAATTATACTTATCAAAGGGGAAAGATTGTATTGCGCTTTCGTGGATTATCAAAAGGCATTTGATCTTGTCGATATGTCCTCCTTATGCTCAAAACTAATATCAATTAGTAACATTATGACAGTGATATATAACATGTATAATAATGCCAAGTCCTGTGGCAGGCATAACAATGTACTGCCGGTGTTCTTTGACTGTAATACTGATGACCGCCAGGGAGATAAGTTATCTCCACTTCTTTTCGTCATTTATCCTAAGAATCTTGAATATTTTTTGAGTCGTCGCTATACGGGTCTGGGCTACGTATAGAAGAACAAATGAGAACAAACTTAAGTGATGATATTGAAGTTTATTTGCAAATGTTTATACTTTTATATGCCGACGACAAACTTGTAATGGCCGAAAATCCAGAAGACTTTCATGCAGAAAGCTTTGAACGCATTGCATGAATATTGCAATTTATGGTTTCTTACAGTTATCACCACTAAGATAAAGGTTATGATATTCTCTAGGGGGAAAATTAGAAATAAACCTGTATTTAGCTTTGGGAAAGGTGTTCTTGACATTGTTGATGACTATGTTTACTTAGGGGTAACCATGAATTAAATGGCCGTTTTAGTAAAGCAATTTCTAAACAAGTGTGTCAAGCAAAAAGAGCCATGTTTAGTGTTCTGTGTAAAATAAACAAGCCTAATTTGACTGTTGATATTGCGTGTGAGTTATTTGATAGATTAGTTCTCCCAATAGCATTGTACGGCAGTGAAGTGTGGGGGTTTGAAATCATTACTCAAATTGATATTTTTCATAGGAAATTTTTGAGAAACATTTTGTGAGTAAAGAAATCAATAGCAAGTTGTATTGTTTGCGGGGAGACAGGAAAGTACAAACCTGCACTATGCTGTGAACATGACGATGATAAACTTTTGGTGTAGATTACTCTCTGGCAAACAAACACAATTATCAAGTATGTTATATAGGTTATTGGAAAAATGCACGAAGATGATAATTTGTTTCACTCCAGATGGGTTGAGAAAATTAAATCCATGGCCTATAGGGAGTATATGGTTGAAACAAGACAATGTTAATACTGTATGGATGCAGAAATTTTTGGATTTGCGGCTGAAGGACATAGATACTCAGAACTGGCACAGTGAAGTCAATGAGAATGGTCAATGTACAAATTATAGGATATTCAAAAACCATATGCCTTTGGAGCCATATTTGTTTCGACTTGATTATGTAAATTGGAAGAATCTTTGTAAATATCGTTGTGGTAGTAGCCGTCTTCCATGTGTAAAAGGCCGTCACATAGATATTCCAAGAGCAGATAGACTGTGTTTACTCTGCAACTCCAATTTAGTTAGAGATGAACTTTATTACTTGTTTCCATGTACTTAATTTAACTTGGAAAGGGTGGCTTATATTCCCTCTAAATACCGAATCCGTCCAAACACTTTTAAAATGTCAGTTCTATTCAATACAAAAAAGGGTAAACTTATTGTCAAATCATGCCAAATTTGTTAAAATCATCCTGCTCAAGTAAGGTAATTAACATTCAATTCTGAATGTATTCATATCGGTATTCACTGGGGTTGTGGTACTTTGGCTCTCTCCAAAATAGTTTTCCAAGATACTTTTTTCACTATTGGAATGGTGTGTTAACTATTAAATTTCTTCTTTTGGGGGGAATTTAAGTGAAAAAATGATAAACATGTCTTTTCTATTGATATGCTCAAATGCCTTCTCCATGTAATCTGAAAATGGAATGA